>JAVQKD010286046.1:0-11069 GCA_036025635.1 Philypnodon grandiceps
TTTGAGGATGGGGTAAAAGATTTTTCCAAGCTAAAGTCAATTCCATGTTCTGCCACTCAGTTTTAGGCTGCTCCTTACCAGCTAGTGACTCTTCTTAAAGACCCTGTTGGACCAACTCAAATGCATTGTTAATTTCAAGAACTACAGGCTACATCCATGTTATCAATGTATGGCTTGTCTACTCTTGATTAATGTGATAGAAGAGTTAATAATAGTTACAACTTTAAAGTTAATTCAAATATCATTGAATTCACAAGTTGTCACAATTCCAATAAAATCATACCATTCCCACTTGTAATGCAATACAAACAATAAGCGGTTTATGTTAGTAATGAGGTTGTTAAACTAGAAAACACTCAGAGTGCAGCCCTCTGCCAAGGCAGCTCATTTCCCCTATACACAGTTCTAAATAGAACCTTCTGTGGGACTGAACACCCCTCCAGAAAAAATGACAAAACAGGGACTTCTCTTTCATAGTTTCAAAGTCACTGAAATCCAAAAAAATATATAGAGCAAAAACAAGAACAGAAGAGATTTTGTTTAGCTCAAAACCAATAGTTGCAAACCCCACTATTATCAATAACAAAATAATGAAACAGGTGCTTATACATAATGACATAATGACATAATGTAATGACTGATGCCACCATATCATGAAAACACCTCATTGAATACATCTGCAAAAAAACTAAACAAAAAATAATTTCTTTGCTGTCACCTCCGATCTTCTGGAGCTCCTGTTCTACACAGCTGAGTGTGCTGCAGTACTGTAATGCTGGTCCACATCTGTGAAAGGTCTGGACTGAAACACTTCAAAATCTGTTGATTGTGGGTCAGCCTCTAGTGGACCTGTATGAGACCACTTATCATAACACAATGTGGCTGGCTACAAACATCATTGCCGACACCAGTCATGTTTGAACAGTGAATATGTACTTCTTCCATCTGTTTAATAAGGTCAGACTGAAACACTCTTATATACATCAGTCAATCCTCAAATTAAACGAGTTAATCCATAATTAGTTACAATGCAAGTAGATGTTATGAACAGATTGTTTTTGTATAATGTCCGTCTCGTGTGATGTGATGTTTATGTATTGTGCTACTGATTTAATGCAATGCAAATTTCAGATCTCTAGTAGTATCAAAATCAATATTTTAATACAATGAGAAGTTATCTAAACCATAGAAACACTTATAGTCTAATAAAACAATGTCATCTGGCACAGCACATTGTCTCAAAAATGTTAAACACCTGCACTTATTTGTTTGGCCCTATGGGGGACCCTGCTGGACGTGTGTTAATTGGCATTCTATGTTGTAGGCAAAAAGATGTCATTCCTGGGTCCAGACAGTGATCCGGATCACCCCCAAAAATATAATCACTTGTTCCTTGTGTCATTCCTAGAGGTAATAAATACTGTATGTGAAGGAATATTAAAGGATTTCTTTGGGTCCCTCTATTGGTTTAGACTTGTAACTACATTTCTATGCATTAAGCTTTGTACTAGGACCGAACACAGCACTGATTCTTGAATGAACACAGCTGTCACTCATAATCAGATCTTGATAGTTTTAATTTACATAGATACAATGAAAGCAAAACAACACCAAAGAGAATTCTCCTCTTGTTCTATATTCAGTGCTTATTGCAGGACAGAATCAAGTGTGTGACATTAATGATGATGCACAACATGGCACCCTCTTGTCCTTTCTTATTTAAAGCTGATAGGGTGAGTAGGCTCAAGTTAAAAATTACCCTCTCTTTTCATAATTCATCCACAAATGGTGCATTGGTGAGGAGTCCACTGGCCGCCATAGTCTTCTTGCCATCCACAAAAGTTTTGGCAGCCTAAAAACAAAATATAATCATTATGTGTTGGTTTAAGTGACATACCTTTACTATACCGACAATGTATTAAAAGCTCAATATCTTCTCACCTTGACCACATCCTCATGACTGACTGTTTCAATGGCCTGGAGAACAGTATCTAGGTCCTGGTAGGTCCCGGTGGTCAAAGCTTGTGCGCCAATCTCCTCCAGCAGACTCCCTGAGCTCTCAAGAGACATCAAGTATTCAGCTTTTACCTGGTTCCTTTATGAAGGAAAAACAAAACATTTAATCAGTCAATTCTACATACAGAAAACTTCTACTAAAGAAACTGACTTTGCGTTGTTGATGTCAGCATCAGATACATTTCCCTCTGCCACTCCTCGTACTTGAGAAAGAGCCGCATTGATCACCTAAGAACATAACAGAAATGGCTGCAGTAAAATGTAATAATCAATATTTGGTAGAAATCATGTTCATTTTTGAAAAGGTACATGAGTTAGTTACCTCTCCAGCAGCATGAGCCTGTGAGATAGTATAGACTCCAAACAGGCCAGAGTCAGAGTATGAAGCATTGAAAGCAGACGCCTGCCAGACAAGATCAGCATTAATATGGGATGTAGTCCATTTCAATGCTAGTAAATCAACTAAATATCTTACATCAAACGGCTGTGTAGTAGCTTTAGCAATGCCCTGACTGAGTTTGCTGGTGACATTTGAACCCCTCTTAACATGAGGGCCAGCCCCGAGGACACGCTGCAGTACGCTGAAGGCATTAGCCTCTGCACTGCCCGCTACAGCACTTTCACTGGCAATCAGCGAGTGCACCAGGTCATCATTGTTCTGTATCCGCGCCTCACCTACACGCACACACACATTGAAATGGAGAAAATGTATAGATTTATCAAGTGACAAAACTTGACTGAAGAGTTATAAAGTGAAGTTTTACCTCCACGGTAGACAGCTTTAGCAACAGGAGCTCCAGACCCACTGCGAGAACTAAGGAGCCCTTCTCCAACCTGCCTAAGCACAGAGTGATTCACACCTGACACAAAAAGGAGATGAAGATTATTATAATAAACAAGCATAGATTTGGGCTGAAGACAGTCTGTCACATTCACATGAGCACTTAAACCCTGTAGCATATTAGCCTTTAATTATATTACTATTACATAACTGAGAAGCATACAATTTTATGTTTATTTAGAAAAATGTTCCAGTACTACTGTTTGCTCAAAAATTGTTCTTGGGTTTTTCATGGCTCTCACTTACCCAGTCCAACGAGAGCCATTCTGGCAGTGGTGAAATTGTTCTCAACAAATGAATGCAGCTGAAAGAAGAAAGTTGTATGAGATGATTTTTTTTTTATAGTGTGTGTTGGTGTGTGTTTTCTCCTACCTGTTTAGGGGACACATGACCGATCATATAGTCAGGACAGTACAAAGAGTGGGCCAGGGCATTTTTGTAAGCAGCTTCATGTAGCTTCTCAATGACACCTACAGAAGAAAATACAGCATATAGATAAGGTAGAAATGTGAAAATGGATAATCTATGCGTGGTTTACAGGTGAATCTGAACATAACTGGTGCTATATATGACTCAATTATAGTATTATAGGTACATAATTTACCTATTTGAGGAGACTGTTGTGCCATAGCTTTATCGATCTTAACTCTTGATGTCAATTCATTCAGCTCCCACGGCCTGAACTCCTGGGCTGTGGTCACACTGACTAAATACTCCACAAGTGAGTGACTGAAAAAAAAACATTGTGCGATTCTACAGTAATTATTCACGTAATATTTCCTTAAATTTAAAAAAAAATATGGCACCAACGGTTGCACCTACAGGTCATCTCTCAGGCAGTCTGCAGTGTAGACCATGGTCTCTCGTGTCGATGTTGCGCTGTTGGACAGAGTCACGGTGCAGTTAAATAAAGTGGACATGAAATCGATTGCTATGGTCTAGTCCAGGGGTGGGCAAACTGCCAAGCATTTTCTCATATTTTTTAAATGATCAAATATTGCCAATTTATCACTCACGTTGTTATAACCTGCAGAAACCAGTTAACTCCACATGGACATATGTTTTCACTGAGGTCCGATCGAAGGCTGTGTGTCTCATTTGTCAAGAGATGGTTGAGTTTACAAAGAATACAATATCAGCCGGCCCACTTGGCACATTTTTAAACCCCATGTGGCCTTTGAGTCAAAAGGATTGCCCACCCCTGGTCTAGTCTATAGTCCCTGTAAGCAAGCTCCAGAGCTAACACACATACTGTATGAAACAAATAGTTCACAGTCAAGTGTATATTTTGTTTGTATGTTTTTTTTAAATTTTATTCATTTTATTATGCAATCTTATCACTAACCTTAGACTTCCGCCCAAAGCTTCCACTCCACGGCAAATCTTGAAGGCAGATGCACCTTTAGTAGTCTGTAAAACATTTGATAATAGACATTAATTTCCAACTTACTTAACGTTTATATTTTTCTTATATATTTTCAAGATCAATATACAGTATTTATCACTTTAGTGTGTTGCTTTTACCTCAATCAAACAATGATCAACTCTATACAACAAGTAAATTACCAGATTTGCTGCTAGTCGAAGCATGTGAGAAACCCCAGGGCTGTCCACAGTCTCATGGCGACTCCCAGCTTTAACAAACAAACCCACGCTGGCCAAAGGAGAGTAGTTCTCCAGGGATGCTATGACCAGTCCATTTGGGAGCTTAGAGACCTAAACCAGGAAGGAATCAAACATCTTATTTTCTTATGTCCTCCATGTGCATCTGTTTAACATTAAAAAACATTACCGTAACATTTTGGGGAGCGAGAGGGGGGCCCGCAGATGTTTTTGGAGCTACGAGGGGTTCAGTCAAGGATACATTTCGTCTGGCGGCAGCATAGCCCCGCTTCTGTAGAGAGCGAGAGAAACATAACTTAATGTTATAACAGTATTTAGTTCAATATTCAGTATCAAGTTCACTGATTTGCCATCCCCTTTAAATAATCTTCCAAGTTAGATAGTAGGAATGGTCACCTATTTCTCATGCTGATGGTGCACAGGTACATTGGTATCTGTGCAACAAGATGTAGTTTAAGTAAAAGCTTTATTCAGCTTTGTGTACAAATGCCTGTTGATGCTGTTGAGTGGTGTGCTGTGGCAAATATGGTGACCCGAAATAACCCGTGTAATTTTAGAGGCCACGACTCTGCTGCTTGTCCTGTCAATTTGAATGTGTTTACACTTAAAGCTCGGCCGTGGGTAGTAATGATATAAGTTATAACGCTAAACGGAAGTTAACCAATCTTGGCGATAAAGATTTAACAAACAAAATGACCTTCAGACTTATTGAAGCGAAACTCAATCACAAGATGCTGAAAATAGCAACTGTAGGCAATACTATGTTGTACATTAAAACAAATGCAATTATTTTAGTTAAAGCTAAGAAAGACTTATTGTATTATGTATTATGAACTCAAGACAGCTAACAAACTTAGATTATGCTACGTGTCTGGCAAGCTAAACTCTACAGTGGAGACAGATCAGGTTGTCTTTGAGAGAATGAGAGAAACTACGTGTGTTCTGCTGTGCCAAATTATAGCGATCAAACCCCCAGACTCACGGAGATACTGTTTAAAGACCGTATTCCCCTCATGACAGCAGTGCCTCTCCTTCACCGGCTCCAAAGACAGCGATGGCGGAGGGATGAATCTGTACCCACAATTCAGTGCGAGGCGGAGTTCAACAAAGAGGCAGGAATACAGCAAGATATATACTGGCCACTAACTAGAGTAAGTCAATGTGGTTCTTAAACTTTAAAACCAAAAATCGCCTCAAAAAATTGATTTTGCCCCACAAGTACCATTTGATCTGACTAAAATTAGCCTGACTGACATATAGTGGATTTAAACCAGAGAAATCAAATAAAGACAACACAAAAACTAAACGTAAGTTTCCATCTTGAAACAGGAAAAATAACTCTTCTTTCAATAGATATAGTTTTTCCTATACATGTATGGATGTTGGTAAATGGTGTTAAAAGTAAGCAACTTCAACTAACCTGAATGATAAAATCAGAGCCAAATTAAAATATATAGGTTTACTTAAAAATGCTAAAGATCTTGAACAACCCCTTGAATCCTGTTAATCTACATTGTTAATAAATAAATAAATACACTATGCCATTAACACTAAAATTAGATTTCTTTATTTGAAGTCAGTTCTATATAAGTTCACTTATGGACAAATCACATTACAAAAATATACTTCACATACATTGACAACGGGGCTTCACATGTTTTACAAAACACAGTGCCCGCTCACATCTTTTTTCCCCACAATTACTCTTCAAAAATACATACACATATGGCCCGTGGAGCATCTTTTAACAGAGCAACAAACGTCATTGTGACAGCTCCTCACTCCCCACATAAATAATAAATCCTGGCTTGGAAAATCTGCTTTAAGTTTTCCAAAATTCTCCATAAAACAATGTACTCCAAACGTCTTCACATTATACAGTACAAAGACGAGTTTGACCAAGTGACTGAATTCAGAAAAATATTTAGGCCCTTTCCTTTCATACCAAGGAGGGGCCCTGACAAGCTACCGAACCTACTCTTTCCCCCCTACTACCATCTACAAGGAGCCAAAATAAGGCAGCCTCTTGCTTAACCTGGCCAACAAGGAACAGAGCTTTGCATCTGTGTGTCCGTGGCAACAGACGGATAAAATATAGTCATAATATTTCATCTTTCATGTTTTTCAGTCATTGGGAGTCCCGGGACAGCTGCCCATGTGGATGTCCTTTCTGAGTTGTAGAGACACGCAGCTGAGCCAACTGCGGCTGGTGGGCATCTCCCCGACAATCTCCCACGTATCCATCTCATCACAGTACCTCTCTATTGTGTCGTGATACCTGTGTAGTGGAGGGGAGAGTGTGAGAATTATTGTTTTATGATACAAAATCTGTATGTACAAAACTAGACTTGATACTAGCCAACCTGCCAAATAATACAACAAGCTTTCTTGCTGTTATACATCAGTACAACTAATTGGGGAAAAACTCGGAAATTTTGGCTGGTAACACATTCCCTCACACTAGTCACTTTGTCCAGTTAAATTAAATAAACACATTTTAACTAGTTTAGACCTGGTTTGTGCACCTATATTTTTGGAACTGTAATGACTTCATATATGAGGGAAAATGACAGAAACAGTCCAAAAAAATAATTAAAACACATTCCAGTACATTTTATACTCATTAAGTGCTGAGAACTGGCCATAGTGGTGCAAAAAAAGTATAGATGTGTATAGATTTCTGTACATGGGTGAGTTTTTGAAATATTCTTACCTATCCCAACCTTCTTCTCCTCCCAGCACATAGATCTTTCCATCGACAACGGCAGCACCAGGCCTGTAGCGCCGCTCTTTCATTGGCGCACACATTGTCCATTGGTTTGTCTTAGGGTTGTAACACTCCACTTTATCTGTGTTTTCTGTTGATGCGTGCCACCCACCTGGAAGTGAAACACACGTCATGAATTCATGAAATCATTGTTATGGTTGCAATCATTAGTTTTTATGCTATTACCTATCACATAGATTTTTCCTTTCAGTGTACAGGATGCGGAACCAGAGCGCGCTATCTGCATTGGGGCGACCTCAGTCCATGTGGCAGTTTTAGGGTTGTACACTTGGGCCAGGTCTGTGCCATCACCATCCTCCAGAACAGCGCCACCTTCAGGGATATTGCATATTGCATAAATTTAAGGCTTTAAAGCTGTAGTCCAGAGATTTTCTAAAATGTTAAGAATAAAAAATAAGAAATGCATAAAAGTGTCTGACCCCGTTTTATGATGTAACTAGAAAGCACTTGAAGAGACCTCCGCAGACCTCCGCCAAGGTAGTTAATTTCCCCTATATGCACTCCTAAAACCTGTTGCAGCCAAAGTTGCAGTACTGCAGCTACTTCCTGGTTTTCCTCTACCTCTCATTGTATTAATGATGATTTGAAGGAATTTTAATTGTTGTCATTAATAGAAACAAAGAAATATAAGTCACTATTTTGCCATTTTTTATAGAGGGGTGTCCAGTCCCACAGAAGGTTCTATGTAAAACAGTTTATTTTAGGAGTGCATAGGGGAAATTCGCTACCTTGGCGGAGGTCTGCACTTTCCGAGTGCTTTCTAGTGTACATCTGCAAAGGACAGAGCAGAGGGGTAGGTGTTGAATTTCAAAACAGGAGGGGTGTGGCAGGAGAGGCTCTGTAACAAGAGAGGCCCAGCTGAAAAAGCATTAAAGCTACCGAAAACATTACTTCCTTGGCGGAGGTAACTAGATTGTCTGTAGAAGCCAGGGGAGGGACAAAAGTAAAACTCAACTACTATTCGTCAAAGTGGTAACACACAAAGTCTGATTTTATGTTGCTGTAGAGGCCAGGGGAGGGACTATAGTAAAATAATAAATATGAGGGCCAGATAAAGCTTTTTTATTTGAGGAAACTTACAGACTACACCTTTAAGCTTTAACCAGTCATCATACCTGTTACATAAAGCAGTCCATCCAAAGCCACTACAGCGGGACTAGTTACAGCCATCTTCACTGACTCTGTAAACTGCCAGGAGTTAGTGTGAGGGTTGTAGCACTCCACAGAGTCCAGACGAGAGCGCCCCTCCCATCCTCCGACTGCATACACGAACCCATCCAGCATCACCAGCCCTGACAGGAGACGGAGAAAGTCGCTCACACATTGAACAGTAATTGATACTTGTATTATAAAAATGGTCTTATCAGCAAACACAATGTCCATATCGCAATGAATGAATATTGTTGTGGTTGCCCATTTGAAAATTACACTCACAATATCCATAGAAAAAAAAACAGTTTAACTAGTTTAGTCCTGGTTTGGTGCTTGTCTTGGGTAAGTCTCGGTTTGGTCCTGATTTTGACTAGTATATCCAAGTCTTCTGTTTCTGCTTAAAAGTACATTTACAATATTGTACTGTAGCCAGTTAAACAAAAAATGTGTCAATGAAATCAAGACACTAATTCTAAAGTCAGTCAATGTGAAGTGATGTCTTACCTAGCTCAGAGCGGGCTACATTCATGGGAGCCATCTCTATCCAGGAGTCAAAACAAGGGTCATAGCGCCACATTTCTCTGCTGGCTGAACCATCGGGGAACTCCCCTCCAGCCAGGTACAGCGTAGAGTCTGCAAAAAGATGCACATTTTCATATTGCACCATTATACAATATTGTTGGTGTTTTACATTGACTAAAGTTGACATTGTGCATTCACCTGACACGACCAGTCCATGCTTGCTCACGGCAAAAGGAAGGCAGGCCAGGTTCTTCCACTGATTGGTCAATGGATCGAAGCTCTCGACGCTTCGCAGCACCACCTTGTCATCCTCCCCACCGACTGTCACGATCACTTCAGCTGTCCCTGTTGCCATGGTAACAGTAAGAGAGCACGAAGAGAATAAGCAGCAGGCATGATTGCTTTTAATAGACGGCAATGTGAGACAATTATAAGCTCGGCAAGACACACATAGTTAGTTCTGTATAATGTAAACTTAAGCCACAAACTCTCAAGAGAAGCACATTATAAAAACAGGTAATATTCTAATTGAATTTTGAGATCTAATATGACTGGTGTTATAGTAAATATCGAATTAATTTCCATTTTTTTCATTAACACTGGCATTCTTACAGTAAAAATGGAGGACCAGAGCATAAAAAAATGCACTAACATAATTAAACGATACTCCCAGATTAGCAGATTGTCATAACTTCATATCACGATATCTAAACATGGGCTAAACCAGGACAAAGTCAGTGCATAACCAAAACCAGTGCAATTTAAAGCTCTAACTAGATCATCTATTTAAGTGTACATTTCTGCCAAATTGAAGACTAACATTAGTACAATATATTTAGTATATGGCAATGATAATTTGATGCAGATTTGGGGTTTACCTGAGGACCTGCGTGGCCGTGCGCTTGGGCAGTAGAGCTCTCCGCGCCTGTCCTTTAGCAGCAGGTAGTCCTTAGCCTCAGAGATGAGCTTCTGACAAGACTGATTCTCTTTTACTACATCTAGGGATTCAATAACATCATGGAGGTAGTATGGGCTGACCAGGGGCAGGCGTATATGCTCCAGCACCTGGAGAGCAAAAAGTTGAGAAGTTTCCATGTCAAGTATCATCATTTTAGGCAAATATACTGTATGTATGACATTTCTGATTAAACTTAAACAATATATAGTTGTTCAAGGGGTTCGCAAAAGTTAACCCAATTATGCATTTTAACATTAAGCAGTTTGTTGACAAGAAAACACACATGTATGTATTTTTAGATGCCGAGAAACACAATTGTGAATAAGCCAGATGGACATGTCTATTGAAACCTCTGCTAAAGATGAACGAGTTATTCCTACCTTTTCAAAGCTCTGTTTACGAGAGGGGCATTTGTTCAGCCACAGGACAGCTGCCTCAAAAACCAGTTCCTCCTTGGGCACGTTCAGATGGTCACTGGCAATAATTTCAGTGAGTTTGTCCACACACAGAGACAGAAACTCATCCTTAAAAAAGTTGAAATATATTTAGAGACATGAAATGCAAAGCTGTGAGGTGACAGGGGTTGAAATGTTACCCACTTGTTGATAGACACTGCTAAAGTGCTCAAGAATATAGTCCATGCTCCGCTTTTCCAACACTTTACATGAATGGGCTTCAGCAAAACAGTGAATCCCCACACAGTTCATCTCATCCATCTGACACTCCATGAAGCGACAACAGGCCTCTCTGACCGCCATAACATCCATCAGATTGGCAGCACACAGAAGTGCCTACAGTTAAAATAATATGCATGTTTCAGCAAAGCCATCCGAAGATATGTGTAAAACTTAAAGGAAAGAACCAGTACTTTACCTGCACATTTGCTTTTGAAATGTAGACCTCTGATGTGTACGCATAGCTCACCAGCATCCCAATCATTTGAGGTTCAACTCCATTAATGGCAACGCGCTCTTGTTTGGACTCAATGAGGTCAGTAGAAAACATTGCCTGTAGAAGATTGACATGAAGTATCAGAGGTGTAAGGTTGTGATCAGTCCCAGTGCAGGTTTATCAGTCTTGGTTTAAATCCAGTTTACACACGGTATAATCCAGATTTCGATCCATTTTTGTCGTTTTTTTTTTTAAGTGGTAAGTGTTGGTTTAATTCA
>JAVQKD010286387.1:0-12070 GCA_036025635.1 Philypnodon grandiceps
AATGAAAGTGTCAGAAAGTTTTCAAACAGATTCAAGTGTATTCAATTTAACTGCATAACAACAATTGCCCATTTGTTGAGCATATACAGTATATTGTTTTGGATAAAACATAAACCAAATCTGTCCTCAAACTTTGACACTGCCAGTTACTGTTACTATTATCTCTCAAATGTCCAAACCTGCTAAAGATGCATGTTTTATTTAACCAAAAGACTAACACTAACCGTTTGCTGTCTGCCTGTGTATCTGCCTGCCCTGCTCTCGCTCTCCTGACCTCCAGGGGAAGGGTTTGATCGGCAGGCCAGTATCCGGCGATCCCTCATTAACACTGACACCGTGTCCCGTCGGCCCAAGAAGGTCAAACGCAGAAAGACTATATCAGGGCTGCCCGACAACTTCAACCAGGATTTAGGTATGGATCACTGTGGGGCAAAAGCAGTAGGTGTGCCCTCCACTGTCCATAGACAATAGTTGTAGTAATAGCAGTAGTTGTGTAGCGGTCTTATGTCTAAAAACCTTGACTTTGATACAATTTTTTTTTCTTTGTTTCCACATTTTCTGTGATCAGCCTTTTTGTGTTGAATGTGTGGGTCAGTATTATGTCTATAAATGGCTCATCCTATCAGTTTTCATTGAGCACTTTTAGGGCTTCTACGTCTGCCAAATGTGGGTAATTTTCATTTTAGCTAGTGCCACCACGCTCCAGTTGGCTTCTATACAGACATTCTAACTATTATAGGCCTGACTTTGTCCTGCAAAATCAAAAAGCTTACATATTAATACAAACATGGCGTTGTAGTTTTTAAAAGTGTGTGTTTTAAAAGTTAATTGTAAAATCACGATGACTAGATAACAAAAGAATTAATGTCAAGCCAACAACATTCACCAAAAAACTACAAACAAGATTCCTGGCCCCCCTGGCTTTAACTCTATCTGATGTCCCTGGCATTAAGTTATCATTAAGCTCTATAAGCTGATACCACTATGTTGACAACCCCACACATGACGTTTATTTACACTGTCTGAGCTGTGGGCCGTCAACTGTGTTTAAAGAAACCATAAATCCACTGCGATACGATCAAAGCTGATGGAAAAACAGCTTAAACGTCTGGTTAGTGCCCAGCTGACGACAGCCTCTGAATGTCATGATTACTGGTCCGGGGTAATTGTCCCAGGGCTCCATCCCTCTCTCTCTTTGCAATGGTGCTGCCTGTGAAGTAGACCTGCAGCTTAATCTATCGCAGAGGCAGCATCAGGAGCCAAGCTGTCACTCCGGCTTTTAGCAGAAAGACAGTGTGTGTGTACCGCAGAGGGCAGTCCCGGTTAGCAAGCCTTTCAAGAATTTGTGTCCTTGTCTGGTATGTTTGTCTTACTCTGCACATCTATTTCTTTCTATGTATGTATGTATGTCTGCATTGCATCTATGTAAGGATGTACCTGCTTGCCCGCACATGTGCCTCTTTGCATGTCTGTGTTGGCTTAAGTTAAACCTGTTTTAGACCCAGGGGCACAGTTATGCTTCTTGATTGTACTAATAGCCAACAATTGATGAGAATGAGTCGTCTCTTATGTCCGGTGCTGTCTAATGATGCAGACCAGAAGTTATTAAGGAAGGGTTAGAAATAGCTTTCTTGTGACCACAGTCCAGATGTACGGACAGAAAACCAAGTCAATAGGTTGAAAAAGAAATGAAAGAGTATATTGTCGTCTAATTTGTTTCTTTGTTATTGTTTGGCTGCAGCACAAGGACGCAATGGAGATGCACGACCCCATTCCATGTTCATCCCGGGACAATATTCCACATTGGGGCGAACTGGGAGTATGAACTCAATGCTTCGGCGGTCAGTAACTTCCTGTAGAGACTCAAGCTCTCAAACAGAAGAGGTGAAAATTGTCCCCCCGTCCATGAGAAGAATCCGTGCCCAAAGAGGACAGGGCATCGCTGCACAGATGGCTGGTATCTCTGCTTCTTCCTCGACCGGCAGCATATCCATCTCCAGTAATGACAGCTCTGGGATTGTGATGATGCCACAGTTTAATGGAGACATGTCTCGCTTTCATAGCCTGCCCCGAGGCGCTAGGGTGTCTCTTAGTCTTGATCCCATCTATAGCAGCACCCCCATCAAAACAGATGAGTATGGTACACCTCAGGGGCGCATAGGGAGGCTTCAGGTGGATGATACAGCTGTGCACATGAGAATGGCCCCTAGAACAGGCACTCTGCCTCGTCCAAAATCCCAGGAGCTGAGAGGGAGCCAGGTCAGTGAATGGGGCGGCGGTCCTGCATGTGTGGTGTCTCCTCATGCAGCCTACTCAACCTCAGTCATTCCAAATGCTACGATGTCCAGCTCCTCTGAGGTCATTACCCTCAACACCTCTGGACATTCTCCACCCACTGCATTAGTTCACCTCAACGGCCGCCCGCTCAGTGTGGCCTCAAACACAGACACTGTGACTTCCAGCCCTTCCCCCTTCAGCCACAGCTCCACCTGCCTCGCACTGGCCACATCTACACCTGTCACTAAAGGACAGAGCACAGGCACTGTCCCAGCAAGTGACTCGGGACACTCTGACAGCAGCGCACACAGTCACAGCACTCTGGCCCCTACACCCCCGTCCTGTCTGCCAGGGGAGCAGTGGATCTATGACACACCAGAAAATGTTGTGGCCCCACAACGTACGCTGACCTCCAGCTGCTCCACCCCTATAAACCAGCTGTACAGCAGCCTGGAGCGCTCATCCCGGACCACCACAGACTCCAGCTCTGTCTACTCCCAGGACAATGATGGCTACTACACCTCCATGCACCTAGACTCAGGCCTGCGCTCACGCAGCCATGGGAGCGGCCATGGGGTGGCAGCTGGACGGGCCACTAGACACAGCATGTACGAGTGTCGAGAGCTGGCCAATCACGAAGACTCTGTAAGCTTATACAGCGACAGATCTCTGTCTCGTAGCATCTCACTGCGTAAATCGAAGAAGCCACCTCTGCCCCCGGCCCGTACAGACTCTCTCAGACGCAGACCCGGTGAGAAGAAGCCCCTCGGAGGAGTGAGCGCCATTAGCGGAGGCACGGAGTCCGTGCTCAATGAGTCGCTGATTGCCAGTCTGCAGCAGAGTTTACAGATTGGACTGAGAGGAGGCAAAGGAAAAGGCGCATCACCAGCGTCACCTTCCTACAGTCCCAGCAGTGACTACGACGACCCATGGGTGCTGCGGCCACGCAGTCACAGTAGCATCAGCGCGGGGAGCTCAGCAGCGTCACTTGGAGTTAATTCTGGTGTAATGTCAAACATGTACTCTCTCTGCCAAGTGACACCTGCTCAAAGTGAGACCAGCAGCCTGAGATCAGACTACGCCGAGTCCTGGGGCTACTACATGGACTACCCCCGAGGCCAGGGTGACCACAGGGCACAGTCTCCTGCTGCCACCTCCACAGAGACTGTCTCAACCGGAGTGCACCCTGCAGAGCTCCAGCACAACGGAGAGCGTAACAACCATGTCCAGTCTTCTGCGGCTCAGCAGGGAGGCGTGGCAGTAAAACCCAAAACCTCACCGGACAGAGTACATAGACTCACCTCTCCATCTAGTGGCTATTCCAGCCAGTCCAACACTCCCACAGCAGGGACGCCAGTGCCCTCATTTGTCCGCTCCATGTCCCCTTCAGGAAACCGCCCCAAGCCCAAAGTCCCAGAGAGAAAGTCCTCCCTCATCTCCTCAGTGTCCTCTTCGTCCACTTCTCTGTCCTCCAACACGTCAGACTCACTCAAAAACTCCGCTCCTCCTCCACCACCACTGCCTGTCTTCTCAAACTCTGCTCCCAGCACCCCCCTGAGCCCTCCTCCCCCCTTCCCTGCCCCTCTGCCACCAACTTCTCCTGGATGTTCCGCTCCTTCTCCCCCTCCCCCCTTACCGCCACCCACCCCGCCAGCTCCAACCCTAAGCCCACCGCCCCCTGCTTGTTCCACTTCCCCAGAGTTCCCTCCTCCTCCGTCCCCTGATGCACTAATCCATCCCAGCTCGTCCTTTAATGGCAGCTTCAGTCCTCCACCACCCCCACCTCCATTCCCAAACATGGACCCCCCTCCACCACCCCCGCTGCCTTCTTTTGTCCCATCCTCTGTATCTGTTGTCAAAACTACAAAGCAGGCACGTAAAGAGGCTATCACTAGCAATCCCATGCCATCACCAAAACCTCTGATTACTCCTTTTGCTCTACAGAGTGTCCAACTTCGCTCGGTCAAACGTCCCAACAAGGAAATTAATGGTAAAATTGATAATGATGATGATGATGATGATGACGAAGAAATGGATGTTAGCGATGGGCCAAAATCTAAAACTTTTGGGCACCAGGAGCTCACTGAAAACAGCTTCCCTATAAATATTCCCTGCCGCTCTTCACCTTCCCCAGTTTCAAAGCTCTTAGAGGAGTTGTCACTAGACTGTAGCATCATAGCAGATACGCCTGACACTGTAGTCATGAATGGGACGTCTGAGTACTTCATTCTGAATGGGAAAGAGAATCATAATGAACAAGATGCAATATCACCACAGACCTCTCCTGTCAAACAGCCTCCCGCAGTCTCCAAAAAACCCAAAATGCCGTTCCTACCAGCATTTAACCCACAGCCAATTACAGAACAGTGTCGAAGCAAAGACAAAAATGGCATGTTAGACACAGAGGATCAGATAGATACTCTTCAGAAACTCATAAAAACAGATGAACTTCACAATGAGCAACAAGAGGATGAGGAGACTTCTGAGAGCTCCGAGCCGCTGACAGAAAGCGGCAAAACACTCACAGACCCCCAGGAAGAGTCCAGTATGTGTGCACCCACCAGTGAGGAGGCCAGTGTGTGTACAAATGGACATGATGATGAAGACGAGGAGGAGGAGGAAGAAGATGAGGCAGACGGGACGAGCAGCACAACGGGATCCATCAGCTCCAAAGAGGATGACGCAGGTGAGTGACAGAAACATACCATACTGTGCAAATGTTTTTAGACAAGTGTGAAGAAATGCAAAAAATTTGCAATGCTTTTGTGAGATGAGCGCCATTGCCCCACTATCTTCACCTGGTTTAGCTGCACAAACCTAGTGTCAACATAAATGTGTCTGTCTGAAATTGGAATGAAGAGAATAAAATAGTGGGAAATTGACTGACCTGTATTTTCAGATTTTTTTTTTAATTGATCAACTTTAATTGTTTTGCCTACCAGCACGTTTCCAAACCTGCCTAAAGCATTTGCACAGTACTGTATATCAGACTTTGAAATGTACACACGTTTCCAAACCTTTGGAAACGCATCATCACTCATGATGATTAATGATTAGTCAAGCCTCTATCTGTATCATGAGCTGCCTGTTGACTGTGCGGCCACCAGCTCCTCAGTGAATTTTGTTTTGTCCTTTGAAGCAAGAACTTGAAACCAGACTCTAAAGGTTTAAAATCTGTGAAAGTAGCACAGCTTATCAGTGGGACAGCAGTGCGGCAGCCTCTTGAATTGCTTTTTTGCTCTTATGGCTACGGTCCCATTTCTACCGCATTGCTCTGTTTTCTTCACTCCAGCCTCCTGTCTATCTCCCCCTTAAGCCAGCTATCCTTATTTTCAAATATGTTTGTTTTTTTTTGCCTCTCATCTGGCCTGTTAATCTCCCGTCTCAGTCACTCACTCGGAGGTGAGGGAGGGGATATGTGTCCCCGGGAGAGATGCGTTTTTGTGGTTTTAAGCTGAAAGGGGGGAGGTGCTACATTGTATTGGCGGGGAGGATCTACGTGGGGATGGTGAGGGAGGGAGGATGGGGAGTGAAGTGCGCAGCGGCTCAGGCAGTCGAATTGCAGACGTGAGCGCGAAGGTTGAGAGGAGGAGGAGGAGGAGATAGAGTAAAGAGGCTAAAAACTCTACGAGAGAGAAGATGCTCAGGGGGAATCCAAACAGGGAAATGTAAGCGGGACAGTAGTAGCACATTTTAGAGACGGACAATGTGACAATCATGTACATTGATATCTCTCCTTCTATATTTGTAACGTGCCATTTCTCCTTCACAGGTGAGGTTTTCGATTCCAGCACGGCAGACTCGCCTCCTGCCCGATCCAACGGGGCATCAGAGGGGAGGATGGTGACTCCGACTGCCTCTCGTCCCAGGACTACTGAAGATCTGTTTGCAGTCATTCACAGGTGAGTTCCTCCTCCTCCTCCTTCTTCTTGTCGTCCCCTAAACCATTACAACTCCTGTCTTCCTGTGTTGTCATGTCTTTATTTGCCCTCCCCTGCCTCCTCCTCCATCCTACTCTGTCAGAATCTCATCTCATTTTCCTCGTGACTGCAAACCTTGAACTTGACCTCCGCTGCTACCCCCATGTCACCCTTCAGGACATGATTTCTCTGTTTCCTTCACATAACTTTCCACAGCGTTGTCTGGGCTATGTGATCAATTAGTGCTACATAATACTAGTCCTGGTTTAGCACTGAGTTTGTCTTTAAGTTTAAACATAGCTTATCTCTGTCAAATGTTTAATAAGGCTTTGTGTCTATGTGTAATAACATTAGTGATGCTCATTTTGACTTAAAAGGCTGTTGCTTCATCCATATTTAAACTACCCGACACCCTCTGGTACTAATCTAGGTTAGAGGCCACCAGAGAGAGTCAATGTCTATCTGCCTCTCATGCTCCACGCTCTGACATATATTGCATACATGCTCTCTTCAAAGCTAGAGTAGACATAAATTTCTCATGCAGCACCGGTTTGTGTTTCACGGTCACGTGCTGCAGCAGTCAAGAGTCCTCTTTGGCATCACAGGATTTCATTTCATGGGATTTTACTTCCTCTGGCTACACTCTGTATATTGACTGCACACATACAACACATATGTTACGTAATTTTGACTTGCTGGATTCCCACAACTCTCAAGTTCTTACAGTTCCCTGCTAAAAACACAACAGGTAAAAGCGGGAACCATATTGAAATCAAATAAAGAATGTAACTCAAATGAGAAACTATCTTCTTACTGAGAAATATAAAGTCAATGTAGTGTTTATGGCAGCATTCCTTTCCACCTTTTAAGTTATTTATCATACTGTATGAAGTATGAATAATTCAAGTGCAGCCCAACAAATGTGCAATATGTGCTCTGTGTCATTCTCTGTGTGTACGGTGACTGATTGTGCCTTATGTCATGGTAAGATGAGTGTGCTGTCTCAGTTCACTAAATTCAGGTGTGTTAATACATGCACGTGTGGATGTGTGTGAAAAACTCTTATGTAATGCCATAATGTGGTAGCTTCATGGTAGACAGTGGCACTTAGAGGCTGAATTTAGGCCACAATTTAAGTATTCACGAAACAACCCGCATCTTCTCTCCACATTTCTACAGTCCTCTGCTTCTCTCTGACCTTCATGAACATCCTGCAGGTGTTCCAGTAAAAACATTTTGTGTAGATCTAATCTGGGGGATTAGGCCTCATGTCTCACCTTCCCTTGAGTCCTCTTTAGGTCCATGATCAAATCCCCTTTCCCTTATCAGAGATCAGAATTTTCATGCCTTTTATCATCACTGCCTTGTGTAGAGGAGGGGGCCTCAAGGGGCACACATCTCGAGAGGTTCGAAATAGCCTCTTCTCATAAATAGACTTGTTACATTGCTGCTGCTACTGTTGCATCTTAAACAGGGAGTCCTGGTGCAAGCCCTAAACTAGAGCCTTCTGAGTAAAGAGAGTTGTCCTGGTTTGCTACGGTTTTATGTCTTTGCTAAGAGCCAAAGACATGGTCTATAGGTTGTGCCAACTACACCACATACCCACCGAGAGCAGCCAAAGTGTCCCTGTGTGATTAAAAACGCTTTTGGCACACTTTCCAGTTTGTGTTTCTGAATAATTTCATTGTGCCGTAGTCTGCTTTTTTCCTTTTATAAATTAATTTAATTCAAAATGCTAAATTATTCCTGTTTTTAAGCCTCTGTTATAATTGCATCCGTGCCATTCACTGCTCTTTTGTTTACAACTGTGATTCTGTTGAGCGATTGCTGGGGGCAGTGCAAACATATGGTAAATTTGGGACAAAGATTTGGAGTATGTAGAGCCTCTTAATGAGTTGTATGAAGACGTATCCTGTAGGCTTAAGTTGAATTTAAATTGGTTGCATAGTTTCTGAGCTCTATAATTATCAGTTCAATGCTTCTGGATCATGTCTCTTTTGCATGTCTTGATAATTTAATAAAGGCTGTAGTCCGGAGTTTTCCTAAAATAAAATGCAGCAACATCAAATCAGAGTTTGTGTGGGCTGCCACGCCCACTCAAAAAAGACTATTGGTCAAAGTGCTAACCCACACATTTGATGTTGCTGTAGAGGCCAGGGGAGGGACCTTATCATGTTATCCTTGTCATATTATATCTTCATATCTTTATCTTCCTTTCTCCCACAGGTCCAAGAGGAAGGTCTTGGGACGTCGGGAGTCTGAAGAGGAGCGATCTCGTTCTGGGAGTCACCCAAGCTCTCCCCACCCCAGCTCTCCCCCGGTGACCCCCACAGCCACATCCCCAGGCCAGGCGTCATCTTTGCCCCGACAGAGCGGCTCCATCCAAAGGTCCCTCCGCAAATCCTCCACAAGCAGTGACACATTCAAGGCTCTGCTGTTGAAGAAAGGCAGCCGCTCTGAGACTAGCTTCCGGATGTCCGCCGCCGAGATGCTGCGCTCCACAGACCCCCGCTTCCAGAGGACCCGCTCCGAATCATCCCTGGATCCCCCCGGTTCTCCTGCGTCACCCTCCACCCTACACAGCCCTTGCGCCTCACCCGGACGTAGCAAAAGACCCTCAGATGAGTGGAGCCGCGATGACTCTCTACCCCTATCCTCACCCACTTCTTCTTTTTCATATGGTGCGATGAAATATGGACGCTCACGCACGCCGCCCTCTGCTGCCAGCTCAAAGTACAATGCCCGCAGCCGGATCCTGAGCAGCCCAATGACGGTAATCTGTGAGCGGGAAGGCGAGCTGACAGAGAGTGAGTATGATGACAGTATCTCACCACTCAAAGACTCCAATAGCACTTTATCTCAAGAAAGCAGGAGTTAAGTTTTAGTTTTACAGAGATTAGTTGTTTTATTAGACACGGGGGCTGTAAGGGTAAGCGCCTGACACCCAGGAGGTCAGAAGTGGCACTGCTCTGAAGTGGTCAACTGGATTTGCATATTTTCAACATCAATTTTCATAAATTTTCATAAATAATTGCATTAAAATCATGTTCCTGGTTTGTTTTTGACATCCACTGCTGCCCCTCATCCAATCTTGAAACACATTCTTTGCTGTGGTGCTATGTAGCAGCAAAGTGAATGTAAAACTAGTCTCTGCTGGCTCTGTGAAGGGTTGGCATGATTGTGCTGGTTCAAAAAGACCACACACAATAGAGGGACCTGAGAACGCGGTACCCGGCCAGCTCCATGGTACTTACTGCCAGGTTGAGCCCAAAGGTTCATTTTGCAGAGCTGGTGTGTTAGGAGGAGGATCAATGCTGCCATTCACAAACCACCAAGCGAATGTTGAGGTGTACAAAGACAGACCCAGATGGCAAATTTACTCTCACAAACAGACTGTGTTGTTTTGTTTAAGTTTGTAGATTTGCATTGTGCATAGACTGTGTTCATTGTTTGTGACTTAAACATGTTTTAAGTATTGTTTTAAAGAAAGTCATGTCATAATGTTTTTGTTTGGGAATGAGTATGTATACTGTAAAGCTGACAGAGGAAAGTCTATTTTAGAGTTGTTTTAGTGATCATGTTGGTTACCAAAGAGGTGAAAGAGGTGAATGAGCTGTTGTTTATTTCATATGTAACGATCCAGTCGTGTGGCCACTTGTCATTGTCGCTAGAACCTTGTATCGCCGAAATGACTTTATCCTTTTGCAGTTTTATATGGTTCTGTAATGTAAATATACACAGAGAAATGAGTTTTAAGTTACTTTGACTTATTCTCCAAAAAACTTTGTACTATTTTAGAGTCCTGTGTTTTGATGAAAGGGAGTGGTTTTCTTTTTTTGTACATTATTTATTTTCAAAGCAGGGCTGCAGTATGGCGGCCTGGTCCATGCAGAGCAGCAGGTGAACGGAGATAGGTCAGAGATACATCAAGATCACATTGACAGTATTGTATCCACCAGGGTTTTTCTTTCTTTCAAAAGGTGCTTGAAATTGCAATAATATTTATGATTAAGCCTTTGACTGCCGTTAATCTCAATCTTTGACTTGACATGTTCATACATCTGCTCCTGGTGGCTACAATTAAGTCAATGTCTCTGATCAATCTCCTATTGCCTACCGATTTCTTGAGCACTTTGGACTGGGACAGCATCATGCCTCAAACATCATCTTGTAAAAGTAAATAGAGAAAGAAAACTGTTATAGAAAGTCATGATGAAGAAGAGGAGCTGAAGGCAGGCTGCTCACATGTATATCTGTGTAATTAAACAAGGTGATATAAAGCGTCTATGTGTGTGATTCACTGTCATATGTCAGCCAAGCTCCCCCAATCACAACCTCATTACAGTTGTCGCCATGGCATCCAGGCTCGTCTATCATCTCGACTTGAAAACCTGTCATTTCTTCTGCCCACGTTTATGGAGTCATCTTTCACGTTTCACAATTGGAAAAACTCAGATGGAGGGCAGGGGTCTGTAATAGTGTATTGGTAAGACACTGTTTTTTTAAGAGAAATATCCAAACTAAAACAAACATTGAACCAGACTTTTGTTAATGATTGATTACCTCACTGTATATAAACACCCGTAACACCCTGTCTACTGGCCTAAGTGTGATCAATAGCACAACTGAGCACATCCCTAGTGAATACACCACTTCACTTTTGAGATGTGTAGTTAATTCCCTATGATTGAGGGGATTTTGAATTTTATATCAGGTTTTTGTTTCATATTGATAGGTCTTGTAATCAACCTTATAAAGTCCACAAAAGAATCTGCATTTTGACACTTAAGAAGACCACCAAGATCAATAGGACCCCCTCCCAGCTACAATCACACGAGTGACACTTTCCTTCGCTGTTTATCAAGATGCTTTACAGCAACCTTGCAAGAAAATTTACACCCTGACAAATTGCTAAGTGCATTGACCTAAAGAGCAGAAACGCAAGAATGAAGCTGGATAAAGCCTCTTGAATTGTTTAGAGCATTTCTTTTCCTGGTCATTTTATTTAAGACAAAATTATTTCACTCTGCTGGAGCCTATCCCAGCAACCATGAGCCTTAGGAGGGATACACATTGGACCATGACCCAAGGGATTTAATCTGGGGTCTAATTTGGAGACACCAATTCTCTAATGCATGTCTCTGGTCGGTGGAAGGACGAGTACCTAGAGAGAACTCACAATAACATGGGCAGGACCTACAGATGCCATTCAAACCTTCAGTCGGCCCAAATATTCAACCCCAACCCTAAGTAGGTTTACTTAGTGTGACCCACTAACACTATCACATTGTTTGGTTGAGAAAAGCAAACATATGAACACTTGGAGCAACTCAAATGTGCCAGATCTTTATTAGCCCTTCCTACAGTGTACATCCACTTGCTTGTCAATTCAATAGCTTTTGATAACCGTATCACTCCTGCACACAATGGATTAGTTCTAGCTAGTTAATCTCTGTCAGAAGAAAATGAGTTTTGTGGAAGTATTCTCACACCCTGCCCTCCATATAAACCGCTCATCCAGTCGAGTTCTCTATCTCAGGCTGAGGAGGCTTCTTCAATTATAACATGAGCATAGTCGTGTTATTAAACAAGCAATATTCATTATACATTTTCTATCTGCCGCAATGTTTCACATCGCTGAACACTGCACAGCCAATGAGCTCAGAGTGAAATACAAAATCATTCTACCTCAGCATCTTTCACCAATATAAGCTGAGAGAAACAGTGTAATATTAGCATCTTTGTATTTAGGCCTCTGCATGTCTGAAGAAAAGCAAGAATAAACCAGGTCTAACCAGGGACTAAACCAGGTCTGAAATAGGGCTAAGAAAACCAAGACTAAGCCAGTTCTAATCTAGGGTTTAACCAGGTCT
>JAVQKD010287186.1:0-10810 GCA_036025635.1 Philypnodon grandiceps
TCCACATATCACATATCACTTCACATATGGCCATTCATATCTTGTCATTGCCAACAGCGTGTTCACCATCTTCACGACTGGGCTCATCACTTTTTAATAATTATTTTTTCACATTTTATTTTTATTTGTAAATGTTTTGTATTCTCAAAGTAAGCATTTGTCCAATGTCCACACAGTGACACAATGACTCACAGTGATGACTTTTGAAGCATTCAGAGCATGAGCCTTACTCTAAAATGGTTCAAAGAATGCACAATGCCTCAGAGATGGCAGTCAAGCATGGGATAACATCTGTCTGTTATGTTTAAATGTGCTATATTCACTTTAACAATCCATTTCTGTGTATTTGTCACTGAAAGGTGAACTCAATCTTGATGCTATGTATTAGGATACAACCACCAACCATATTGCTCCACCTATTTTTATTAAACAAAACTACATTTACATGAATATTGAATTTTATTAAATACAGCTATATTTAGGTATAAAATAAGTAGTACACATTAAACCTTCCCATGGCCCACATTTAGGCACTGGGCCCTGATGCATCAGTTGAGAATCGCTGGTCAAAAGCATTTATATATGTTTCCACTACTATATATCCTGACTGTTTTTTCTTTTTCTTGTAATGACACATTTTCTTTTTTTCAGGATATCACCAAATCCAGCACACAGAGTCTGAGTGACACTGGCTACTCTTCTGATGGCATCTCCGGCTCCTTGGGCGAGATCACAGGCCAGATACAAGAGGAAGGCATTAAGCTCAACGCCTCAATTCCCTCAGATATTACCAAACTGGAGAGTTCCATGAAGCCTCTTCTAGAGCCAGCAGATTTAAAGAACAGGCCCCATTCACTGTCTGTGGGCGACTACAGCCCAGAAGATGATGCAGCCCGAGATGAATCAGAAGATGACCTCAGCTGCAAACTCCGACATGATTATGTGGAGGACAGCAGTGAAAGTGGGCTCTCACCTTTACCAGTCCGACAGAAAAAGTCACATAAAGATCTGACAGATGAGGAGTACATGAGGAGGCAAATTATGGAAATGAGCGCTGATGAGGATGAGGTGGAAGACTATGGGACACAGAAAACTAAAAGGACTCACAAAAGCAGCGGGGATCAGGGCAAAGAAAGGCGTCGGCTCTCTCACCAGTCAAACAGCTTTGAAGATGACACCAAGGCATCAGACGGGAGGAAAGGAGAGGAAGACAGTTTAATGGCATCTCAAGGTGGCCTCCGAAGATTTAAGACAATTGAGCTCAACAACACCAACAGTTACAACCGAGACATCGAGCTCAGCACTGAACATGACCTAAGAGAACCTGAGCTGGAAATGGAAAGTCTGACTGGTTCTCCTGAAGAGCGGTCTAAGGGGGACTACTCTTCTACTCTGCCTGCCACTACGCCAAGCTACAACTCTGGGACCTCTCCAACTTCTGTATCATCTATGGAGGATGACAGTGACAGCAGTCCAAGTCGCAGGGCCAGACTAGAGGAAGCAAAGCAGCAGAGAAAAGCTAGACACCGCTCCCATGGGCCTTTACTTCCCACCATCGAAGACTCTTCAGAAGAAGATGAGCTTCGGGAAGAGGAGGAACTTCTCAGAGAGCAAGAGCAGATGAGAGATCTGGAACAGCAGCGAATCCGGAGTACAGCTCGAAAAGCCAAACGGGACAAGGAGGAGCTAAGGGCACAGAGACGGAGGGAACGATCCAAAACACCTCCCAGTAACCTGTCTCCAATTGAGGATGCATCACCAACAGAAGAGCTGAGACAGGCTGCAGAGATGGAGGAACTTCACAGATCGTCATGTTCTGAATATTCCCCTTCGATGGACTCTGAAGCAGAAGGCTTTGAGATGATTAGTGGAAAGTTGTATAAATCAGGAAATGAGTACAATCTGCCCACCTTAACAGCCTTGTACTCCCCGACAGAAAAGACAGCTGCAGTGTCACCATCTGATAAAACTCTCAAAAGTGCAGAAGAGGTCTATGAGGAGATGATGAGGAAGGCACAGCTAATGCAAAGACAAGGGCAAACAGTTCATCAACAAAAAGGCACTTATCAAAATGAAAGCAAGACACATCTTGAAGCAGGTGCAACTTTAACTCCTGGCTCGAGTCCCACACAAATTGCAGCTCCAGTGTCATTCTCCTCAACAGATCATAGAATGCCTGCTGCACAACATCTATCAAAAGAAACACAAAACAGGATGATGACCCAGAGTGCCAAAATTGAAGGTGTTGTAGGAGTGTCCACAACAAAAGCCCAAGCTGCCACAACACAAAGACAAAGTGGTTCACAGCGGCCAACTCAAACATCACCAGAACCTGCCTCATCCTCCCTTACTTCCAAGGTTTTCTCGCTTTTCAAAGGCCCCAGCCCTCCTGTATCTCCCCCAACCTCTCCAGCCCAAAGCCCTACACATACCCCATCTGTGAGGCCTGCTAGTGTCAGTGGCAGGCAGTTGCCAGCCGTGCCTGGAGGTGGTTCTTCTGCCCCAGCTCAAGCAGCACTTCAAAGAGCAGTTTCACCACGTCTTGCCCGACAACAGTCCTCTCAGGATTCGCCGGTAATGGTAATAACCCTGGCTTCTGAAATAACTAGCCCTGCCAAACCACATACTGTGAATTCATCCACCTCCCCACTCTCGTCACCAACACAGGCCAATTATAAAACCTTGTATAGCACACATCCTCCATCCACAAGTTCTCCAAAGCATTCTGTAAATGTTGGCATTAGTACTGTCAGTGCCCGTGAATCAACTTCAATGGAAAAAAGCTCAAATGTGGCAACCCAGTCATCTTCAAGTACAAATGTCGTAGATCTTAGAGCTCCAATTAGGTCCGCACCAATAATAATGACAGATCAGGGAATGGACCTTACATCTTTAGCCTCTGACACAAGACGATACACTATAGGAGTAGAACAGCCATCAGGTCGCCACACCGCAGTCCAACCTCTTATAATGAATCTAAATTCACAAGAACAACCACATGTATCTGTATCAACTCCTACAACAGTTAGCATGACAGTGGCTGGGGTCATGTTTATGTCTCAAAACAAGCAGCCAGTTGTATATGGAGATCCTTTGCAAAACCGTGTTGACTTGGGGCAGGGCGTTGGATCAGCGGTGTGTTTAACTCAGGGTAAGCCACCAATGACTGATCCATCTATCCCCAAAATTGATGCCTGTCTTGAGAATCTGGGCTTTCAACAACAACAGCTACAGTTACAGCAACAGAAACTCCTACAACAGCAACATCTCCTTGAACAACAACTCCAGCAGCACCAACAGCAGTCTTCCTTTGCTCGTTACAATTTAGCAAATCAAGTACCTCCAGTGATTATGAAAAAAGACCTTGTAGTGAGTCAAACAAGTAGTGCTCAACCTGTAGTAACTGCAAGTGCCATAACTAGAGTATCACCATTGGCCCAACATTCTGGAGCAGCTAGCTCTGCTCCTCAAGACATCTACAGTGGAGTTGCCTTAGAACTGAAAAACAAGCCAACAGCAATGAACTTGTCTACGGGCAAGCCTCATGTCATGATGGTACAGCTTGATGATAGCAGCACATTGCAAAGTGGCACTCAAGTAGTTACTCAACTTGTAAAGCAAGACGAGCCACCTCCACAAGTCCTGGATCTTACTGGGCCAATTAAACCAGAAAACCAAGTGGCTTGTTGTGATGTTGTTTACAAGTTGCCATTTGCGGGTTCCTGTTCAGGATCATTTGGCCAAAACACAGGGGTAGCAGATATAAATCCCACAACTGAAGCTGCTCTACCAGCTCTTCCTCCACCTCCTCATTTCGGCGGTGGCGGTCAGCAACAACAGCAAGTTTCAAAAGGAATGATAGAAGAACACAAAACATATCAGCCTCCTATAGTTGCAATGGGAAGAATACAACCGTCAATGTCAGATACAAACCTGCCTGCTATGACAGATGGCAGTCAGTATCAGGGTAGGGTACAAGGAGGTGCAGCAGTAGATCTTAGCAACATTGACCAAGCTTATGATGGTAGATATCTTGGCATGGGAGCACAGTATGGATCTTATACAGACTTGCGTCAAGATTTTTCAGGGTCCTCACTCCCCCTCCGTAGATATGGCTCCATGTCCAATATCAGTTCAGATTATAACTACAGTTCACAAAATCTTTCAGGGTCCCAAGACTCAAATCTTGCACAGTATAGTGCAACCACTGCAAGGGAGATCAGTCGCATGTGTGCAGCTCTCAATACAGCAGACCGCATGGGAGGCAGATATAGATCTGATTTGGTGCCATATTCAGGAAGAGGTGGTTCTTTAGGCAGGCTAAATCTCCAGCAGAGCTTGGCATCAATACGAGCCAGTCTTCTATATGGGCCAGATGGAAGACCAACACCAAATGGACAAACTCTAACAAACCTAATCAATGCTAGACAGGCGAGTATCCGTGCAATGTATCCTTGTGCTATACGGGGAGGTGATGGCATGATATATTCCACCATAAACACCCCTATAGCCTCTACCTTACCAATTACCACACAGCCTGCCCCTGTTATTCGACCCATGTCCGGAGGAATATACAGGCCATATCCTGCAGGCGTCACAGCTGTACCACTAGCTAGCCTCACAAGGTTACCACAAGTGAGTCCTAGAATGCCTCATCCCACACAAGGACAATATTATTACCAGTATCCAACTTCAGCTACACCATCAGCAATGTCTGTTGTTCCATGCAGCGCCCCCCAAGAAACACCAATGTACCTCGGAAAGCCGCTAGCGACAGACACTGCCCAAACAAGTGCAACAGCTTTGCCTGCTTTACCTGCACCACCTGGTATGCAAACACCAACAGAACAACAGACTTCTGCTGTAGCCCAGGGCCAAGCAATTTCTATCCAACAAGGGCAGCTGATGCCAGTTCAAACAGAACCACTATCTTTAACCCAGGCTCTAGTCCCATCTACAAGTCAACCATCACACCTGCCACAGACAACAGCCACTGGGGCCCCAAGCACTAAACTGTCTCCTCCTGCGGAAATACCAAAAGGAAAAGAAGATGAAAAAATGAGTCAACAACAAGAGCATCTGCTGCAGCTCGAGCGAGAAAGGGTTGAGCTGGAGAAATTACGGCAACTTCGATTACACGAGGAGCTTGAAAGAGATCGAATGGAGCTTCAGAGACACAGAGAAAAGGAGCAGTTACTTGTTCAACGTGAGATTCATGAGCTGCAGACAATCAAACAGCAAGTCTTACAGCAACAGCAGGCAGAACGGGAGACGCAGCTTATTATGCAAAGAGAACAACTGGCACAGCAGAGAATGCAGCTGGAACAGATCCAGTCCCTTCAGCATCAGCTCCAGCAGCAGTTAGAGGAACAGAAACGACAGAAGACAGCTGCTGTGGAGGCTGCTGCTGCTGTCGCTGCTGCAGAGGCTGCCGCTGCCTCAGCAGCTGCAGCAGCTGTTGCCACAACATCTCAAGCGGCTCTACAAGGGGTCGTTGTTGGTGGAGGAGCCCCTCATGGGTTTATTATTTGTGACCAAACTGGCAGAATCATTCAACAAGATGGACAGAGCGTTCAGTTTTGGCAAGATGGACAAGTGGTTCAAGCTATGGTCGCCTCCCGTCCTATACAAAGCTCTGCCTCTGAAATGTCATTAAAAAGCACTGACAAACAAGTTGACTCTAAGATTATGAGAAAACAAAACTCCATGCCTCGTCTAAGAGATGGTACAGAGGAGGAATCTGTAAAGAAGATAACTGACAGTTGTGTACAAACTGATGATGAAGAAGGTGAAGATAGATTCATGAACCGCCGCAGAAGAACAAGGCGTATTGCCGACTGTAGTGTGCAAACTGATGAAGAGGACCAGGGAGAATGGGACCAACAGCCAGTGAGGCGCAGGCGATCACGAGCATCAAAGCATTCTGAATCTAGTGGAGAAGCTAAATCTGAAGGGCCATCTAAAGCTTCCTCAAGTATCGCTATTCAGACCACAAATGATTCCTCATGTCAAACTGAAACAGACCAACTTGGAAGGGTTTCACCTGCAATCCATATTACAATGGCAGAGACCTCAAAGGTTGACCTTTTACATTATATAGCAGCTCCAGAGAGAACCCACAAAGGAGAGAGTTTGGCATGCCAAACAGAACCCGAATCACAGTCTCAAGGAGTTGTTGCACCTCAGCTAAGTGTTCCCACAACCATCAGTCCATACTCCACTAGTCTGCACATAGTTGGTGCAAACACAGCAGATCAAGCCTCTCCCAGGCTGCAAGGGGTGGCGACATTTGAGAGGCGAAAGCCAGACCCTCTAGACATCAGTTATCAACAGCATGACTCTCGCCAACCCCCCAAGTCTCCCCAGGTCTTATACTCCCCAGTCTCTCCACTTTCTCCTCATCGTATGTTGGAGACTACATTTGCATCACAAGAAAAGCTAAACAAGGCTCATGTCACCCCCCAGCAGAAAGCCTTTACAGCTGAATCACCGCAGCGCCATCAGTCCCTTCCACGACCCATAAAAAGTGTGCAGCGCTCCATGTCAGATCCTAAACCTCTGAGTCCCACATCAGAGGACCCATCCAAGAACAGGTTCTCTCCGTACCATCAACAAGCGCTATCCAACAGTCAGGTAAGAACCAGCCAGTTTTATTTTCTATACTAATCATAATGCATCATCTCTATATTCAGTACTCCATTTAATCATTGACATCTAAAATACAGTATAATATATTCACATAAAAAGCTACATACATACATTCAAATGTAATAATTAATATTTACTTAATTTAACTTAAAGTATATGTAAGTGTCCCTTTGTCTCACAGATGGCCTCCCTGCAGCAGCAGCAGAACTCTCTGATGAGAAAAGTGAAGAGGACACTGCCCAGCCCCCCTCCAGAGGAGTGTCCACTGCCTATTGTTACTCCAGCACAAATGTACAGCTCTCCTGGCATGTCTCACCGGGTTCTGCCACGGTCTGTCCAGGGAGTTTCCAAAGCTGGACTGCTTAGTGAACTAAAGGCAGTAGAAAAAGAGTCATCAAAGCTCCGAAAGCAACAGGCTGAACTGGAGGAAGAAGAAAAAGAAATTGATGCTAAACTCCGCTGCTTGGAGCTTGGTATCACACAGCGTAAAGAGACAATGGTAAAGGATAGAGAGAGAAGGGAGCTGGCTTATTTGAGATGTATGGGTGATGCCCGAGACTACATGTCAGACAGTGAGCTCAATAATCTTAGGATGGCAGCTTCAACTGGTACCTTTGATACTAATGGTCTCCTGAGCAGGCCCAGTACTGCACCACTCAGTCAGTTTACCAATGACCCCAATGCAAATTCCCAGTATCCTTCAACTTCCTCTTATATGTCCTACCCTTATTCTCAAAGTCAATCATCAGTGCAGCCACCATCCTCTGCCTATCAACAGATAGGGTTCCAAACTCACCCTTACCCAACCTCTGCTCCACAACCAGGCACATTTCAGCCTCATCCTCCCACAGGACCAGTGTACCAGAACCAGCCAGGTTACTCCTCCAGAATGTATGGTCAGTCCTCCTATCAGACAGACCTAGGCATGCAGCAGCACAGCCACCAGGGTTACCATCCTTCTGGTCAACCCATGCCTGCTCAAAGCCTTCCCTACCCCACTAGTTCTTACCAACCTGGCCTCCCTTACCAACAACCAGCTGACATCCTCACTGTTCACCAAAGACCACGGCAGACATCTTTAGCTGACCTTGAGCAAAAACTCCCTACAAACTACGAGGTCATCAGTAACCCGGCAGTGTCCGTTGCAACATCGGCTCCAGACACTAGCTATGGCTCTATGTACAGCAATGCATATGGACAGTACCGCCCCCCTGAGCCTGGCCTGACACACTCTGTAGACAGTCCTATGAATACTTACAGCACAGATGGACTTTACACTTCCAACCTAGAACAGAATATCCCTAGAAACTATGTTATGATTGATGACATCAGTGAGTTAACAAAAGACAATACTGGTCAACCTACTGACGTACATGGACGATATCGCAGTGAGAATGGTCCAGTGCATGGATCTGCTTATGGACGGCCTGAAGAAGAGCCTGTGGATGCTTATGGCAGACCAACAGGCACAGGGGGCTACCAGAGCACAGCTGACAGTCGCACCAGCACAACTGTGAGTGGGGGATCCTCCTATTACTATGAAGACTATAACAAACATGGAACAAGAAGCAGCTCTGGTAGCCATAAAGCTACACCTAAAAATCTCACCCCTGGTTTCTCTTCCAAACGTAGTAAACACAGAAAGCAGGGAATGGAGCAGAAGATTTCTAAATTCTCCCCTATAGAGGAAGCACGAGATGTAGAATCGGATCTAGCTTCCTACACAATGACAACATCCACTGGAGGCAGCTGTACAGTTGTTACCAGGACCAAGAAAGGCCAGGATGATGGCACTTATGGGAAGAAGCATTCATATGATCAACAGAAATACTATGGTACAAGTCGTGAGGGACTTGAAGAAGATGATCATATGTACAGCTCTGGAAGATCCAGGTCAACTGGATACGGTATGGACAAGATTTCATCCAGAGATAGCACAGGGCACAGGAGCAAATCATATGAAAGAGATGCAATGGAGCGCTCCCAAAGAAGTAGTCGCAGTGGAAAACCTCCAATGAGAAACCAAAACTCAGAAGAGGAGAGTCCTCTCAGCCCTGTGGGCAAACCTGTTGGCATTGGTAGAAGCTCTGCTGCAGCTGATGCCTATGATGCAAGAAATCAATATGGCTCCAGCCATTCACTGCCGGATGTACAGGACCACCACAAAAAGGATCTTCCCAGAAGTCATGTCTATAAACCAGACGATCCTTACCTTGTAGATGACATGCACTGTGCTGTTTCTGACAGTGAAGGTAACTGGTGCTAAATAATTTTTTTCTGCATCATTAAGTGCTCTGTAAAAAAGACTGCATGCCAAGCACGGAATACTAACAAACATGTGGGTTTCTTTTGATGTGTTTTTAATTTTTAATTTATGTTTTTGTCATCTTTTTTTACCTTTTGCATGGTGTGTCTGAGGATGTGTTGTGACTTTTTTTGTCTTGACAAATTGCATGGCTCTACAAGTTTAATGCATGCTTTCTACTGTGCATAGTTTAAATCTGCACGCCTCTCCAAGCACATATAAAAAGTTGAATGTTGGTTGTTTGGTTTTAAAAGCCTATCATTTGGGACAAGAGGAGACTGACTGGTTTGAAAAACCACGAGAGGCCCGCTCCAAACACCATGGCAGTGGTCATTCCTCCACAGGGAGACGCAGTAAGCACACCTACCATGACTATGATGAGCCCCCTGAGGAGTACGGCCCAGATGAGTACAACCAATCACGCCACTCGACCTCGTCACGGGAACATCGTCACCATGGCAACAGCTCCGGGAGACATAGTTCTTCCCGTCACTCCTCAGAAGATCCCAGATCATCTCGTTCTTCACGGACACACACCAAGGATCCATCAGCCCGATCAGACGGCAGAGCTCCATCAGGTGTGCAGAGGAGAGTGGTCCCAGACTCCCGATCGGCCCAAGGAAGCCCTCGAAATTCAGGTGACTTTTCTCGGGAGTCACCCACGGGACACCATCATGGAAGAAGTCAAAGAACACAGGGAGAGCGCCCATCATCCAGGAGGCAGGACCCCAACGCACCAGGGCCCAAGGAGCAGCATCCTCTCCAGCCATCTCAGGGCCAGCAGCAGAGAGCCGGTCCTCAGGGTCAGGCTGGTAGACATCCTGGATCTGAACCACTCGACAGTACACAGCAGCCCCAACAGAGCACACCCCAGCAACAACAGCAGCACCCAGTGCAGCCAGGACCGACAACAACCACTGCAGGAGCTGCACCAGCTCAGCAACAGCCCAAACCTGGACCAGCCATGGCACAAGGACGGCAACCTGGCATTGGATCTGCAGCCAGCCCGCCAACCACCACAGCAGTAAGTCAGCTAAAATTATATATTAAAAAAAAAAGATAAATAATATTTTAAAATTAGAAGCAACATTTAGTAAAGTAATTTACAATATGACATGTGTTTAATTTTAGCCAAAAATGGATGCCCCACCTACAGTGGGTGGAATAGGATCTAAAGCCGCAACAGGAGTTCCACCAGCACCACAGCCTACTAAGATAGCTACACCTCCTCTAACAGGCATTGGTAAGAACATTGCCCACACCCTGAAAGTGTGTGGGCAAAGAGACAACAGAAAAGCAATGGACTTACAATAATACAATGTTCTCAATAGGCTCCAAAGCTGCTCCGGTTGGCATCGGCAGTAAACCTGCAGGTATTGGCGGTGCGGCCACAGGACAGGCCCCACCCGAGGGAGACAATGTTCTGACCAAAATCCTACAAGGAGGTGCAGCAGAGCAGGCTGGAAAGTTGGGAGATGGTATGGTCATGGTTTTCTTATCAACTGTATTTAATATATTTAAATGCTGATGTACAATTTAGTTCCTAAAGCAACATCAATGCCATACATTTTCCCACCCTTTTTATTTTTTTTATTTTTTAGCTCTATCTGGCCTCGGAAAGAAGTTCACTTCATTCTGGTGAAGTGAAGATAAAATGGTAAGCAATTTGAACAGAATAAACTTAAAGATCACATTTACATAAAATGTTATATATAAATTATTGTACAACCAGATTATAAACTAGGCCTGTGCTGTCGTCCCGACAGCAAGGTGTATATCGGCGAAACAGCCCCATACGTCTGCCCCAATACGTCTGCCCCCATACGTCTGCCCCATATACGTCTGCTACAACTGTCA
>JAVQKD010287269.1:0-10105 GCA_036025635.1 Philypnodon grandiceps
CATTTAGACCTGGTTTAGTCCTGATTTAAACCTGGTTTATTCCTCATTTAGACCTGGTTTAGTCCTGATTTAAACCTGGTTTATTCCTCATTTAGACCTGGTTTAGGCCTGATTTAAACCTGGTTTATTCCTCATTTAGACCTGGTTTAGTCCTGATTTAAACCTGGTTTATTCCTCATTTAGACCTGGGTAAGACCTGGTTTAGTTGGTGTACAGTATAGACCTGTTTTATCCTGGTTTGTCCTTATCATTTCTATTTGATTTTATTTCATTTTAACAATAAAATGGTTGAGAACCGCAGTACTTTCAAATAAAAATGTCCAAACAAACCCTGATGTTGTGTGTGTTTACAGATGTGTGAGTCTTGTGAAGTGTGTTGTACACTGTAATAATGATTGTGCCCGTGTTGACGTGGAAACTCTGACACAGCCTTATTTTGGCCTCATTAGTGGTTCATCCAGAGAGACTTCTGTTCTGTGTTCAACTGGAAATAAAATGGTCTTTTTGTACAAACTTGTCTCTGAGATGTTCTTGCTCAGTGTACGTAAATTAGGTACATTTTGATACAGTCTCTAAATGGATTTCCTCATATTGACACACGCTGTTTGGGATCAGAGGACTGTAGCCTTTACCAGCAACTACGTGCTTTAAGTGGGTTCGACCAATGGCCATTTAGTCACCTTCAATTCACTGTAATAAATAATTCAACCTACATTTTCAATTGTAACAAAATCTTGACATTCTGTAAAAGTTGGTGTGGTCCGGTTTCTTAGCCCAGTCTCTTCGTCCATCCATCCATCCATCCATCCATCCATCCATCACTCTTCTTCTGCTTATCTGGGGCCGGGGTCACGGTCGTTTCCTATTCTATACAAAGAATTCTGGTCTCGTTGATTGCATTCGATTTCAAGGGTTTAATGTGGTATGAGTGAATTATTATTTTACTCATCTGTTTCATTTTTGGTGTCTGTTTATGTTAATGTTACACTGTTTACATCTAGGTTCCTTGAATAAACTATAGTTCACTGACCTTTAACCTCAGTCACACTGTGGATCATTAAGACCAATTGTGTCTCTCTCCCTCTGATCAGAGATATGGACAAGGCTAGTTAAAGTATAATGTACACATATGAAATGCACTGGCCCCCTTTAATACCTATTTACGCCACTGCTAGTCGCTTATAGGCCTGTTTTATGATGATGATTGTTTGACCAAATGACTCACTTGACCTTTATAGGTCACGCAGCATCATTTCTCGTCTGTAGTGTAGTCCCGCCTCTTTTACTGTTGAGGTGCGTCTACAAGTACCTCTGCGCTCAGACTCACATCAGCTCCACAGAGAACATCCCAGTCCCATTCCAGACCCCAAACTCCTAAAGAACACATCCGGGCTGGAGCCGTGAGGAAACGTGAGCGAGGACTTGTGGTTCTTTCGGGCGCCCTCCTCACGCGCCCCTCCTCATTGGTCAGCGGGACGCATTCTTCCTCGCCGCTCTCACACTTCTTCGGCTGCTTTTCATACGGATCCGGGGCTTTTCTTTTTTTTTTCTTTTTTTTAAGGGCCCGAACCGCTGCTCCTCGGTCCGAGCTATGACGCTGGGAACACGGTCATCTGACAGGTAAAGTCCCCCCTTAGCTCTCACTCACCGCTTCTCTCCCCGAACAAGGGTACTTCTGTGCGTAAAGACGGCCTATCGATAACTGATAAAGGCGCTTACTGTAACCAAGTTTGAGATATCCAGCCACGAAACGCTAACTATTGGAAATTGAAACCCTAAAAAGCACTCGCCTTTTGTTTTTTGTGCAAGTCTTAACAGTTCCGTGCCTGAAACGAAAATCTCTGCTCAATAGATTATTCGCCCCGAGGTATGCGGTGGGTTAAAAAGCAGATTGTGGTCGTTCAGAACTCACTCGATAGTGCAAAGATTGTAGTTTATTCATCTCTACCCTAATGGCCATTGCATATTGATCCATTTTCGTTGTTAATAAGTTTTGATTTGTTGGCGTAAGCTACGTTGCTACAGCCTTCTGTGTTCATGTTTTGGGGGCTGTGGTTAACGCGATACATCAAAACAGTTCTTCACAGCAAATAAGAGGAACAAAGGAGATTCTCACAGCATTATCTTAAAACGTATAGCCTGGTAGATTCTTCTTGGTAGATAAAGTATGTATCCACCAATCATGTGACCCTGACTCAAAGTCTCATTTTGTTTTGCTGTGGACTATTGTTCAGTGCTGGTCAAATACTCACCTCCAGCTTGACCACTGCCTGACTGAAGCTCTCTCTGGCATAGGGTGACCATATGATCTCATTTGATGGGGACTGTTCCATCTCCAGTCCATATATCACATGTCCAAGGTCTTAAAAACAAACCTGTTTATAACAACAATTGTAGCTGGATTTATGAACCGTGTCTAGCTTCATTGAGATTACATGGAAGAAATCATCATTGTTTTGTTACTCAGTGTAAAAGCACCATATGAGACAATATGTGTGTCCTGGTTCTAAGCGTTAATCATATATAGTGTGTGGACAGTTCTGTGTGTTTTTGTGGTCAGTGCAGTCTGGAGAACAGGAAATCAGCCCAAGGGTCACTTTACATCGAGATGCATAACGGGAAGTCATCTATCATCTGTCCACAGTAAAAATCACATGTTTACTGAAAGATATATATGTTAACGTGTCCGATTATACACGCTGTCAGGGACCCTTGTTCACATCTGCCTTTGTTCAGACAGTGTTTACGTCCCACGGCCTCACTGTAAATGAATGAATAATCAACAAAACAGCACTCTGAAGAAACTCTGGCATGATGAAGATTCAAATATAATTTCAGATATTAATATCAGCCCTATTCTTCATCATAACTCATGCATCTGAACAAACAAAGCCTGAACAAGCTGTATTCATGTTTTCACACTGGAGGCCATATGGGCTTATAATGTCTGCAATCCCACTAAATATGGCTCACGTGTGAATCGGGGGAACGTGAAGAGAACTCACTCCACCAATCACATTCACAGTTTATTTTGTAAGGGGAAAAATTGTGAACGTGGGGACTATGGTATTACTGATCACATTCTATAGCCCTATACATGTTAATGGGAGATGGGGGTTGTTAATCTGTAGATGTTGTGTGTGGTTGGACAGATACAGGGGGGTAATGGACCTGGTCACTAATAACATTTTTGGATTTCCCGTATAGTTAATACATAATTCTGGCCCCTGAGCCCCATCTGAGGCTATGATCACCACAACATATCGTGCAACTCAAGTTTCCATTAATAGTTCCTGTTTTGTGTGATCTTACATATCTCTGGTAGCTCGTCAGCTGAAGCTTCCTGTTAGCGCTGAACACTCTTATCTCTTCAGTTCCTTGGTAATTCTGAGTGACGTTGAGATGTATATGAAGGCTTTTATGAACTATTTATAAATCAAAACTTTAATATTTTAAGTTATCGGTGCAGACCAAAAATGAACACTTCTGAAGATTGGATTCAGTCAGAGCCACAAGACCATACAGTAGTAAGTAATTGGTCCTGTTAATGAAAATACATGATACAATGAATATAAATGTAAGTCTATATTATAATATTTTTATTGGAATAACCACAGAAAATTGTATTTGACTACCTTTCCAAAATGCCTAAAAATAAATACAAACCTAAGCATTTCGAATAAAAAATCTTGGTATGTGGAGCTCTTTTTTTACATCAGTAGATCGCTATTTACATTCTCAGCCCTCGATATTCTCAAAGTGCTGGCCGTTGGAGGGTCTGGTGTGGATTAGCTGTGCTCTGGTCTGCAGCTCAGTGGAAAGTCTACACATGGAAGTCGTTACTGTTGGAATGCATTAAGGTCTTGGGCTGGCTCTCATATTTTCCCTCCTTTCTCTCAGCTGATGCACCTCAGCCATGCGCCGGCCTTCTGTCCCATGAGACCATGAGCACACACACCCGCGGGGCCCCCACAGTCTTCCTCATATGTGTGCTGTGGTGGCCCCTGCTCTGTGGCGCTGCCGTAGTGGACCCTAGCGGAGGCATCTCGTTCATGGGGGGCAACTATGAGGGCCACCCCATGCTGTACTTCAACCGGGCGGAGGTGGAAGAGCTGCAGCGGGCCGCGGGGACCACTCACCATAAGCTGGCCAGGCTGATCCGGGAGGCCGCGGAGGAGATGTTAGAGCACCCGGAGGAGTACTTGCCGCCCTGGAACCCAGCTGAGTTCACCAGCCGCTGGAATGAGATGTATGGGAACAACCTGGGACTGCTGTCCATGTTCTGCCTGCTGTACCCGCACCGCGCTGGGGCACTCGACATGGCCCTGGACTACATGGAGAGGATGGCAGCGCAGCCTAGTTGGTATTCTGTCGTTTCATATTTACTTCAGTATGTTTGGAGCAGTAAGGACCCCTAGCTATAAAGCAAATGTGCAGCCCTGAGACATACACTGACCATAATAAAAGCTCATAACATGTGTAACACTTGCTCGGTGGCTTTTCCTTCTGCGCTGTGGCACACATACTAAAGCTGGGAAAGTCACCCTAATACCACAGACTGCAACCTCCAGGAACGAGGCACTCGAAGTCAATGAACTTATCTGACATAAAAAAAATCAACTAATTAACTATGACATAACCTACCATATTTATCAATATTACAATGTCAAGGGTATGTATTTAAACAATATTTGATAAATTGACGTGTGAATGCCAAAAGAAACATCAGCTCGCTCACATTATTCCAGAGTTATGAACACAGTTATGAACACAGTTATGAACACAGTTATGAACACTTACAATGGGTATAGCTTTAGTGTGAGAGAATGTCTAAACTCACCTTCCTGACTGAGGAGTGTTCTCAGGTTTCACCCCGAGCACTGATGCATTATGGTCCGTCTGTCTGTGTGAGGGAAATATGTTTAGCAGCTGTTTGTTGAATGATGAAAGGAAATGAACAGTTCAGATGTGGCCTGAAACACTGTGGTTTAGGCTTCTCACAATAGCTATAAATAATACAATAAATATGACAATCTGATTACACATGCGTTTGGTTGGCAGGAGTACCAGGATATAACCCACTGTAACATGGGGGGAGGACATGCAGGCCCACTCACAGCATGATTCTAGCACTGTCCAAGGGCAGTGTATAGGTGAGCAGTCCCATAGTGAATGAGGGAATGGTTATTGTCAATGCTTTTTTAAGTCAGATAGGTTTATTGACTTCGAGTGCCTCGTTCTTGGAGGTTGCAGTCTGTGGTATTAGGGTGACTTTCCCAGCTTTAGTATGTGTGCCACAGCGCAGAAGGAAAAGCCACCGAGCAAGTGTTTCACATGTTATGAGCTTTTATTATGGTCAGTGTATGTCTCAGGGCTGCACAGCTGTGGTCTGCGTGGCCTGCAATTAGGTTCACTGAGACTGCGTGCTGCTCGGGGGACCTCTGTGGCACGGCTCTTTTCTTCAGTCGGCATATGCTGTGTCATGTTTGGTATAACTCGACTGGCTGCTGGAGTCTGCAGGAATTACATACAACTCAACTTTCTGCTTATTTCAATTAGGGATTAAACAAACCACCAGGGATTAACAACACATCTTTTAGCAAAACTTAATAGCAAAATGGGTAAACGCTAAAAAGATCACGTGTACTGCTATATTTTTACAAAAACAATCACTAATGTATCAGTTCCTTGTTTGAGATATAGATGATTTTCAGTGGCTCTGGTTTACAACATGATGTCCTATTTCTTTTTCTATTTTATACAAACATTTCTCTGGACAATTCAACAGATAAGCAACCAATCAGAATTCAAGGTCTGCACCATTATAGTAAGGATAACATTCATATGATACTGTTGAGTGAGACATATGTTGTAGCTTTAAGGATGTCAGTGCGGATAGGCCAGACTTTCACTGATATCATGTATGTTGCAGGTTTGTGAAGGATGCTCCGTGGGATGAAGTTCCAGTGGCGCACTCGTTGGTCGCCTTCTCCACAGCCTACGACTTCTTGTTTGAGTATCTAAATAGGGATCAGCAGGAGCATTTCCTCCAAGTGATCGGGAACGTCACCAGGGACCTGTACGAGAAATCCTACGAGCGCGGCTGGGGCTTTCAGTACCTCCACAACCACCAGCCAACAAACTGTGTGGCTCTGCTCACCGGCAGCTTGGTCTACATGGCACAAGGTAAACAGCACTTTTACAAAGGACATAAATAATGCTGCTACTTTAGAGCTGTACAAAAAACATACAATATTTTATAATCATATTATATAATATGTTTGCTATGGACAGAAATAGATATAGCTCATCATTCACTAATCTGAATTTGGTGGTTTGATTCTCACTCCAACAATTTCGTACTATAATTGTGTTCTTGGGTAACACACTTTCACCAAAACATCAACCGTTTCTTTGTTAGTGTTTTTTTAGTGGTGGTAGGTGCAATTTGGCAGCTGTGGCTTACAAAGGTAGCCTACCACAACCAGTGTGTGAATGTGGAGGGATTTAATAATGGTGTGGAATGTCTTGAAGAGGTACAGTCTGATTGACAGATTGATTTATGAACAGGTTGTTTAGTGTTCCAACCAAGATGTCCATTAAAGGATAAAACCTACATATCCTTAGACAGGAGCAGTAACTGAAGTAAAAGTACACATACTACAGTAAATGTATTTCTGAGCTTGTACTTTTAACATTGTATGATCTTGGAGGAGATTTAGACAAATCCCTGTACTTTTGCCCTCACTGCTTGTGCTCTGCCCCTGGAAAAAGTGACTTAACCCCAGGGGTAATGTCTGAATGAGCCTTCGACAGCATTCCGAACAAGGCAAAAACAATAATAAAGTGTTCTTTGGATGATGGAACTGTGTGGCCTTGCTCTGACACCAAGCTCAACACTGTAACTGTTATTTCAATGTCTTTTCCTGAGCCTAAAAAAGACTGGGCCAACGTAGTATTTAGGATTATCTATTTACTATCTATCAATACTGTAAATCAGGGGTGGGGCTTTTTGACTCAAAGGCCACATGGGGTTTAAAAATGTGCCAAGTGGGCCAGCTGATATTGTATTCTTTGTAAACTGCAACCATTTCTACATGACAAATGAGACATACAGCCTTCAATCGGTCCTGAGTGAAAAAATATTGTTGATGTGGAGTTAATAATAACGTGAGTGATAAACTGGCAATATTTGATCATTTTAAAAATATGAGAAAATGCTTGGCGGGCCGGATTAAAAAGCCCAAAGGGCCACATGTGGCCCCCGGGCCGTAGTTTGCCCACCCCTGCTGTAAATCAATCATTTGCAATATTTATAATATCATTTGCAAACACACAATCTGATATACAATGGCCACTTTATTGGAGACCTCTTACAGTGTCTGGGTCAGGACTTATGTTGATCGAGCCCATTAGATTGTTTTCAGGTTAGGGCTGTTAGCTTTTATATCACGTTGAAACGTAATGTCTGATGAAAAAGCTTTACATTTTAAGTATATTTTGTTATTTTTTTTGTTATAAAATCTTCAGGATCAGGAAACACAAAAATCAACACCATCCTTACAGGACTGAATATATATGATCTTACACTTTCTTCATTGAGCCCTACATTTGCCTTTTAGTCCGAAACCTTGATTATGAAGCAATTTTAACTAGTAAGTAAAGGAACTATGTGTGCATAAACTGTGCATAGCTCTCTCATATGATGTTTATGCATATCTTAAAGTGTCTAACATTTGAGCGAAGCTTTGGCTGCTGAGTTTGCCTTCTGTTTGATACTTGTAGTAAATAGGTCCTCTGTGGAGATCACTGTCCCCAACCCCAAACCAAACAGTGCTGGGATAGACTGTGGGGCCCGTGTCTGAGGGCCGGGCCTGCACTGGGAATCCTCAGGGCTCATAGTAAACTCATTGTGTGATGGTAAAGAGCTTAAGCCTAAACTGTGTGCTGAAGGTGGGCCAAAGGTTTCATCAGGTCACATCAACAGTAACTTTTCTCGCAATTGATGTCTACATATGTTGTTTTAGGAGCTTAGTAGTCAATAGGTTTGATCTTTGGGGTAAATCTTTGTAAATGCATGTTTACAAGAGAGTGAATAGTTGTCTGTGTAGTGTGGGTCCCTGTGTCAGCCCTGCAACTAACTAACTGACCACAGTCCACGGTGTACCCCACCTGTGGCTGTAATGAGAATAAGCAAAAGCATATGAATAAATGGAATATTATTGTGGAAAGAATAAGTTCTAACAATTTCAGTAACTGGAGCAGCAACTATGGGCCTTTGGCAGGCCCAGGTCATTTAGTCAAAGGACTGACACCGAGATATGCACAACCATTTACTGCATGTGGGGTGAACGGAGAGAACTGACAGTAACACATAGAGAACATGCAGACTCCTGGCCGACACATTGACCTTATGACTTTTTCAGGTTACCTTCAGGAGGCGTACCTGTGGACCAAGCAGGTGCTGTCCATCATGGAGAAGTCCATAGTGATTCTGCAGGAGATTACTGATGGTTCTCTGGACGAGGGCGTGGCCTATGGCAGCTACACCACCCGCTCCCTGTTCCAGTACATGTTTTTAGTGCAACGCCACTTCTCCATCAGCCACTTCCACCACCCCTGGCTGGAGCAGCACTTTGCTTTCCTTTACCGGACCATTCTGCCGGGTAACTGCTACTGTCCCAAAGGTCATGGTTTATTCAGGTCAAACAAAAATGAGACTCTGAGACCCTCTGTGGACTGAGTCAGGGTCACTTTTTAAACCAATCACACGTTTCCACTGGACAGGAGCGCTCATATTGGTCAATACATCCATTATTTATCAAGAACTAGAATCTGTAAGGAATAATCTGATCGTTTGGTTTTTGTTTGACATTGGCAGAGGGCTATGCTTGGCAGGGTACCTGAGTGTGTGTCTTTTCTATTTCTGAAGAATAGGTCTGTGCTAAATAAAAGCAGCCCTGTTAGCTATAGCAATGGTTTCCAAAAGGTGGGTTGGGATGCAGAAGTTGGTTGATAGGAGAAAGCCAGGCTAACAAAAACAAACCTTAAGCCTACACTAAACACAGACTTATGGATGTTTATAACAGCAGCAGCTCCAACAGTCAATATTTAGTACTAACAAGTAATAAGATCTCACTGTTGACCCTTTAATTGCTCATTTGGAAAAAGAAGAGTTTTGGTATTTGTTGCTCGGAAAAAGCACTAATTCATAATAACTCACACTTTTAAGCATTAAAAGTGTGAGTTAAGCTAAGTACTGGCAATCAAGCCTTACTTTACAATCACCATCAAGTTTAACCCCTTTGTTATAACCTCATGATGACCTGAAGTTGCACATAACTTTATATGTTGGTCGATTGCTATAGCTAGGGGTTGGTCGTTGCTATGGATAAGGGTTGGTTGTTGCTATGGATAAATGTTGGTCGTTGCTATGGATAAGGGTTGGTCGTTGCTATGGATAAATGTTGGTCGATTGCTATGGATAAATGTTGGTCGATTGCTATGGATAAGGGTTGGTCATTGCTATGGATAAATGTTGATCGATTGCTCCAAATCCTGTAGGCTGCAAAATGTGTGGCTTGCAGATTGTGTAGTGATTAGGAAGTGAATGTGCTCCGGGTGCTCGTAGTAAGGAGAGGTTATGTTTCATTTGTGGCTCTGGTTTTACAAAGGATTTAGTGTAATTACATGCCTGACTGATTATAACTGGTTTCTTCAAAAACTTTGAGTGCAGAGGTTTTTCTATAATTACAACAGAAGATTTTGACAGATTTATGCTACATACAGACAGTTTTTTTTTATCATTGCAAAAACATATTATAGCTCAGAGCCAAGTCAGAATACATGGGTGGCCTCAGTGACAGTGGCATGTCTCATTTTTGGTGCTGTGATTCCTCTGCTGTCAATCACTATAAACATGAGTACATACTACCTGGACTCGGCCGTGAAGTAAACTTACAGAAAGTTATCGTTTTGTGGATAAAAATCACATGTAGCATGTTACTATATTCAGAGGTGGGTAGTAACTAAGTACTTGTAACTTTTTGAATTAATTGTACTTCTAATCTTTACTGCACAATACTTTTTACTATTACTTGAGTAA
>JAVQKD010287296.1:0-11190 GCA_036025635.1 Philypnodon grandiceps
TCCCTTCCTCTGCCTCCACCAGTATAGGCTCCGGGGGGAGATCGGCCCCATACCTACATTATTCTCACTACAATGCATCCATCATCAATGTCTCTCCTGCCGGGATCTAAGCGCCAAATTCTTTCTAAATCTATTGCATCAGTATTTAGCCTCTAATTTATTTAAGTTGCTCATGTTCAAGCTCAAGTAAATGTTGTATGAAGACAACTCTGTGATATTTATGCTAAAAGCTAAACACATCATTCTACAGTTCTCATCTGCCCACAACAGAGCATCATGATAGCAGAGTGGTTTGAGTGTGGAGTTTGTATGTCCTCCCTGTGTCCATGTAGGTTAAACCATGGCATACACTCCTTGTTGATATGGTTGTGTCAAAATTCGGCCTCTGGAATGTTCTGAACGAGAGAGGGAGCCACAGACAGAGTAATGGTGGTGCCTAATACATATAAAATAAGAAAATAATTGTACTAGGCAAAACTCAAATGCATTGAAACACTACCTAACAAAGTCGTTCAACATATTTTAATTGCATTGTGAAACTGTAATAAGTGTCAGCTCTATCGTGGCATTATAGAGGAATAACTGGGTACAAATTGTCTCATTTTCGGGGCAGCACGGCTTGTAGTAAAGTTGGAAAATGTGGGAAAAGGAGAGAGTGGAGCCTCAGCATGCTAATATGAGCATAAAGCCATCGGAGTCGACTCGGGCCGTACATGAAAGCACCGCCGCGGGCTGTTGGAGAGCCCCCCTTCCGGAGTTTGAACCCCCCCCCCCCCCCCCCCCCGGCTCCGCTCTGGTTATGTCACTGATGTCTGTCTGCAGAGCTAGCGTGGCACAGATAGGAGCAACTTTAAAAAGGCACTGTTTAGTCTAGACCTGGTTTACATTTTAGTAACCCAACGCTGTACACATGCATTCCAGAGTCCACACGACCTCCCTGTCTTGAGTCTGCAGGTCCTCTCTGTGTTATTGTGGGTACTCCAGCTTTCTAACACCTTCAAAGACATGCGTGGTACATTGGTCAATCTAAACTTCCCTAGTGAATGGGACTCATTGGTTGTCTGTGTGTGTCTCTGTGTCAGCCACGTCTGGTCATTGTCGAGGTTGGAATCCCCCCAAAAGCCCATAGTTGGGTTAGTTTATTATGTTTAAATGGGAAGGCTTTTTAGCTTGTGTCCCAGCAGCTCACAAAAGTCACAAAAATCGTAAAGCCCAAGGTACAAATAATGTCCTGCTGGACAGTTTTATAATGCAGATGAATTCAGCACTCTGGACAGTTCATTTTTAGGCAAAATCAGCCTCATTCGCTTAAAAAAGTACCCCGCCAGCTCCCCTTTTGTGGGACCTTAGGCAAAGTAAACCCGAAGAAATTGCCAGTTCCAGAGACACACAAACAGACCACCGTTCACTCTCACGTTTATTTACAGCTTTTTTTATATTTTATTCTTTACAAAGTCTCAATTCATTTTTTTTATGTCATATATGTCAACGGCATCACATTGCTTTCACCCTTTCCATTCCCGGAGTATGCTGACAGTATTTATAGCCACTGAACAGAACTAACAAGGTGTGAGCAGGTGTTTCAGATCTGCTGATGAAACTGTGCTGCAACTGGGAGGTCCTTGAGATAACCATGTGTGGGCTCAAGACTTACTAAAGTTCATGTGCTTCCTGATGCAACTTTGGCCATTTGGAACTCTTGGAGACTCCATATTAGGATATCTAGTATCTAGTAAAAGTGGGGTCTGGTCCCTTGGTCACAGCGAATCATTTCTCTGCGATTTTGTGGACGGACCAATCAGGAGCCGATTACGAGCCGCAGCCGTGTGTGTTTTGTTGGCTGTGTTATATACAACGTTATGTGTTATACAAACATGACTTGTGTGCTTACATGTGTGGCTTTTTAGCATTTCTGACCAGGCTCATTTAGACCTGGTTTGGTCCTAATTTAACCCTTGTTTTTGACTTGATTAGTTTTGTTTTAGACCTGGTTTAGTCATAGACCCCAGTTCAGTTGCACCGGCTGCTTTGCCTGATGCTACGCCCCTGTCTGAAAGAGACATTCTCAACCAGGTCTAATGCGATGCCAATAAGCATTAAACATCACTGGCTCAAGCTGAAGTCTGTACAAACACAATGATGATGGTGCAGATGTAACACAATCAAATCAAGCCAATTCTTGTATCAGACAGTGTGCTGCTGCTGCCAGAGCGCTGATTCACCCATATGCCCATGACATTACCCACAATCCTCAGTGAGTCAGAGCTGCCAGTGCCAAGTTTAAAAGAGGGTGAGAGATGTGGTTCGCTGCACCATTGAAAGAATGGTCAAATATGGATCTGACTCTGACTCTGATTGAAGATTAGGTCATGTTTTTTTCATATTGTGGGCTTTCAAACTATTTTCTTTTCATTTTTGAGTATTAGTCTGGTCAAGTCAATGCAACAGAGTTCTTAGTTTTTTTTTCATACACTCATCAGGAATAGAATATGCCTGATATAAGTACCTCCCTACTTAGCTGCGATTAGTCTATGTGTATATGTGTATAACGTCCTCACAGAGCTAGTATGTCTGTTAGATAAGACTACCCAGCTTGCATCATCTTCTACCATTTTTTCCTGTTAGAGGCCACGGATGACTGGAGCCTATCCCAGCAACTATTGGCCTTAGGCGGGGTCCATGGACCCTGGACAAAGGACAGTTAGTTGCAGGGCTGACACGGAGACATACACGGACAGACCACCCTCTCTCGCATTCATTCACTAATGACCAATTCTCCTAACACATGCCTGTGTATGGGCGGTGGGATAAGCCACAGTAACACAGGGGAGGACCTGCAGACTCCACCTAGAGAGAATGTAGTCGGCCAGCCTGAGGATCGAACCCACAGTCTCCTTGCTGGCAGGATTAGCACTAAACACTGTGCCCCGTTGGCAGAATATATATTCTCAACCTGTATGTAACAGTAACATGATTTCTGTATATACATTGATGTTTTTTATACAGTGAGCAGGTTGCAGTAGTTTGCCTGAATCCACTCCTAATTAAACCTTCAATAAACATTTGTCTGTGTCTCCATGACGACAAAGAGATCAGACTGTACTTCTCAAAGCCCAAGGTTTCACACAATGTCTTTTTGTGTATTTTCAATCATACTTACTACAAAATTGTGACTGGTTGTCTGTCTGTGTATGTCAGCTTATACCCGACCTATGGCCCCATAGTTGCCGGGAATGGCTCCAGCCCTATATGACACCAAGCTCAATAAATGTTCACTTACTGGCCAGTTTATTAACCTAACCTGTGGATGAAAATGCATTACCAGAGATTAGAGATTGATTTCAAATATAAAGGAAACATTCACTCAGATGAGATTATCACACGATACATCGAGGTCTGAAAATCTCTGATCACACTAGGTTCCACTTTATTAGACATGACATCAACCTATTAAAATGGTCAGTGAGTGTGTAAACATTGATTTTATTGTGTGTGTTATTGTTTGCACTCCCAGATAGAAAACTGTATAATCAAATAGATATACAGATAGAAAACTGTATAATCAACATGAATGCTTTTCCTAATGTGGCTGTAAATAAGTGTCTGGAGCTACATAGAGTTACGATCTCAAGAGCAAATATGTGAAAATATAAGCGGCACACGGGACATGGACGTCCTATAGGGCGGGAGAGGGGTAGTCGAATTCCTGCTCGACCTTGGACCATATTTATGGCCGCACACACACCGAGCCTGCTCCGTGAATATCGAGCATGTGTCTTCACCCGCGATAACAAGTTGGTCAGAGCACTTCAGTATTCCACACAGCACCTGGTGAAGGCAGTCCACGTCAGAAAAAGAGGAGTCGGTTTTTGTTTTGTGGCTGGTTGTATGTTCAAGAAATAGTGATCTTATTAATGTGTGTAGTCTGCATGTCTTCCCTGTGTTGTCGTGGGTTCTTTCCTCTTCCACCTTCAACGTACACAGACCACATCTCGATGGCTTCTTTGTAACTTTCTATGGATTGATACCATATAGTAAATCATTTTATTGTCCACCATATGCCTCAGGCCCATAGTTGCTGTGTTATAGCTGTGATAAATGGCAGAACTGCTACAAATGTAAGATGGTCTGTGTAAGGTGACTGTGCCTGAAGTACTGCATGAGGGCCGAGGGTCAGCAACTATGGGCCTTAAGCGACACAGAGACATACGCTAAAATATTTTGGCTTTAATTAAGGAACGGGAGAAACCACAGAAAGATCTTCACGTGTTAGCACTGTCAGCTCAAGTAAAACAGATTCATTGTCTTTACACTCTATGCATTAACACTGACAGAACTATAGCCTTCACATACTCTTCCTTTTCATCCCCACCCCCTCCCTTAACACAACCTGTCTCTTTGACTAGACTTCTTCTTGAGGTGTGTTTGTTGTTCTACTGCAGCAGGCCCCATTGTTCTCTCAGAGGACTGTCTAATGATATGACTGTATCTGATGAAGCCATGTGATCAGTCAGGCTGATTAGTGGCATCAAACAAGCGCTCCTCTCTCTCTGACAGAACAAAGAATCACCATCGAACTCGGTGAGAGAGGTTCTGACAGGGCAGGTATGTGCTGTGGTGCTCAGTTGTGTGCTATAATCTTTAAGCAAGGAGGTTGTGGGTTCCATCCTCATTGTGTCTCTGGGTGGAGTTTGCATGTCCTCCCTGTGTTACCATGGATTCTCCCCGGGGACTCTGTCTTACTCACATAGCCCAAAGATATGCATAATTTGGTAAATTATGAATGAATGTGGTTATTTGTACGTGTCTCTATGCAGAGGCGTAGCGTGCCAATAAGCAAGGCAGGAAATCGCTTGGGGCCCCCAGAGAGCAGACAAACATAGAATCAATACAGTTCACAATGACCCCATGGGTGTGTTTTGGTCCTAGAGCCCAACCTAAGCCTATGAACCACATGAATGAAAGATGACTCGAACATCATGTATTTGTGCTGCTGGAGTAGGAAGAAGATGAAGAGGAGGAGGCTGTGTAATAAAATGAAGCTTGCAGAAGAGCTCTAACTGTGTGTACAAATGTGTTATAGCTGAAAGAAGATGGCACCCAACAGTTAATATATCGCAATGTTGTGCGTCTGTTTATTCAGACACACACAAGCACTCATAGTATGCAGAGAAAGAAAGCAAGGTCATTGTCTTGCTCAAGGGCTCCTAAGCAACATGCCAGTTCAATTTCAACTTCAAACAACTTCATTTATCCCAAAAAGGGTAATTCAGTTCTCAGTTCAGTTTTCATGTCTTGACCAATCTTTGTCTTCAACAGATTCTTCAGAGCTCATCGTGTCCAGATATTAATGTAAGTTGTTTCTTTTCTTACAGAGAGCAAAGAGGTCTACAAAAGGCAGGTCTTGTCCATCACCTCCATCGCCATGGCCATCAGTCTGCTGGGGATGATCTGCATGGCCCTATACTGCCGAAACAAGTGAGAACTACTGCACAATACACACTACACACAAGCATGACAATGATGTGGACCAGGGAGTCACTTTCACCAAACAGTGACTGTGCAAAAATAATCATTGCTTGTTATCAGTGGATTTTTGGAGGATAATGCTGTATTCTGTCAGACCTGTGGAGTTAACATGTTCCAGTCAAGTCAGAAATAAAGATTAAACTTCAGAGCATTTTTGCACATTTTATACCTATTGATGCTTACATGCCCCCACAGTTCGCTGGTAGAGGATGGTCAGCAGTTGCCGGACTAATGGGAAAATAAAACTAGATCAGTGGTTCCCAAAGTGGGGTCCTTCGGGGGCCCCCTGAGCCCCTACACCACGTCTGCAAAATAACATTAGCTCACTTATTCACTTAATGCTATTTGAAGAGAGTGTTGTTTCCAATATTTATAGAATTAATAATACAATAAGTTATTAGGGGGTGTGTAGACTTTGGGAATGGCTGGACAAGATCATGAAATATTCTTGGACTTTTATTTCATCAATGTATGCTCGCGGTTGTATGTCGGTCCAATGTATGTACTTGGATTCTGATATCCTGACTTGAAACGGAACATTCATTACATACATACTTTTTAATTTCAAATTCTGCTTCCTGACTCATTTTCACTACCACGGGACATGCTGTTGATATGCATCTTTAAAACTGCACCGTAAACACCGTCTAGACATCCTGAATTTGTAAGTTTATTTTGGTGCAAATCTTTTTGACTTCAAGCTGCAGTGACTTCAGAAATGTCCCAGTTTGCCCAAGTGGCACCTCTAAACAGTACTGCTGTCGTACTGCATCGGGCTGTCTTTGGGAGTTTTTAAGTGGGGGATATTTAACATAATTTGAGCCAAAAAAGATTTAGTCAGTGGCAAGTGCAGCTCACAGAAGAGACTGGTATCCTCTTCAGTACAGTTAAGACAATCAACATTTGAGTAAACAGTTCCTCATTAGGTTTGAGATTCTGAAGCATTTTAAGACTTTGTTTGACAATTGAAGGTGCAGGACGAGATATAAAGGGATGAGTTCATTTATCATGGCTACGTTTTTAACGGGATAATCGTTCATCACAATATTCACGTCAATGCCCTTTGTACGGAAGCCCTAAGAGGACATACATTGCACCTCATTTTTTATTGGATTTCCTAGTGTTTTCTCGTTATAACGACATAATTATCTTATTATTTATTTAAAAAATTATAATCTTAGGAAAACAAATCAAATCTAAGTTGCAATATATGTCCTCTTAGGGCTTCCGTACCTTTGACTCAAAAAACTATGCAATAAAAAAAGATTTTGTAGTTTGAGCGACAACATAATGCACTGTTGTGATTCCAGCATTTTAAGGACTTGAACACATTATTTCTTCATTATTATGATATTATCATTAATTGTGGCCAAGATAATCGGGACAAAAAAAAACACTTAAGCCTATTCCAGCAACTATGGGCCTGAGGTGGGGTTTATCATTATCTCAGAAGATGCAGACCTAAGAGACCGGTGTGCTTACTGCTCGGCTCACTGACTAAAGACAAATCTCACAAAGCAACTCCGTAAATGCATTTTTAACGAGAACTGTTTTCCTGTGTGCCTCATTACTCCACTTGCTCCTGTCATCTCCTCCAGACCTCTGTCAGGCGTCAGCAGAGTTAAATCCGGGTCATACTCGTTAAAAACTCCAGTCAGTGACTTCAATCTTTCAGAGCGATATTCATAATGTGTCCAAGTATTATCTCACTATTTATTTAAACAGCTTTGTAGGAAAAGTTTGTTTATTGGCGTTTTCAACGTCCATAAGGCACCACCAGGGGGAGTAGAGAGCAGCAAGAACTTACTTTGGCATAGTGTCAAGACTGTATAAAAGACAAATGAACAGCTATTGGTAGAGGTGGAGGCTTTCTAAGTTGTCCATGAAGTTAACAAATAAGTTTCTGTTTCAGTTCTTCCACCTTGGTCAGTTCAACAGAAAACACATGTTCATGCAGAAGAATGTCCAGTATCATCTTTCATATGTCACTGATATGGAGTATGGCCCTGACACGGATCAATGCCTCAGGACGTCCACACACTGTCCACAAGCTTGTTGATGGTGTCCCTAACTTTATTTGAAGCTTTGTTTAACTTCACATGGGGCGATAAATATGCATATTCATTATATTTCGTTTTTATTCCAAGCTTGTACAGCACTAGTTAAAACTGAAAGTTGGAACCACATCAATGACATTTTCGCATAATTCTGAATATTTGAAATGTAAAATATAATCGTGGAACCATCCTCTTGGGGTAATGTGAATATATTCAAACACGTTACATGTCCCAGGGTTGTTGTTGAGCAGTATAGTTGTTGACAGAAACATGTGTTGTCGGTACAGGCGGCGCAGAGAGAAGCTCCAGGCCCATCTGAAGGAAAACCGCTCCCTGAAAAACTACAACTCCCACAATGCACTGGGGGAGAAAGGCAGAACGCCCGGCAGCAGTCTGCAGATGCATCAGGTAAGCTTTTTATTATCGCAGCTTATAAATACTGAACATTATGTTACCCTCAAACAAGGAGGCACTCAAAGTATTCAAACTAATGAATAAAATGCCACTCATTTTCTTGAGATGGTCCGTGCATTGGCCGGCCAGTATAGGGTTCTTTTGAGGCTATACTCTTTAGTTGAGTATTTCTGCTTATAGGTTAAAGTTTTTTCATAACATTCAGGACCTGAGAAGATGATTCTTCTGAGGTGGAGATGGAGGCGAGTGAGATGATTCTTCTGAGGTGGAGATGGAGGCGTGTGAAATCATTTGAGTAAAACACAGAGCATGTTTAGACAGCTGAGCAATGTTTTTGTCTGTGACTGAGGAAATAGAACAAGGTTGACTGGGATGAAGCTGAGATAAAGGGGTTTGAAAAGATGCTCAGTCCCTATTTGTCCGATATTAACCCCAAAATGTCTGACTTCTTCCTGCCTCACTCCTGCATTGTGTGTGCGTCTAGATCCCGAGACTCATAGAATTAATTGCCAACAGATGCGATAAGATGAGCCATCACAAAGATTGCAAAGCCCACCAGCTCCTTTTGTTGTGAAGAAGCGGTAACAAAGTGCCTCATCTTCTCCATAAACCATCTCTGATCATGTCTGTGTGATCATTAAACCCCCCACAGTGCACTCTTCCAGGCTGAAGGGACAAGGTAGACACACACAATTCTGGACTAATTAGATTCATTATTCTGTATGATGGAAATAAATCTTTAATGTGAAGTGTACGCTGGCTGGATACTATACTAGGTACATCTACTGTTGGTTAACACAGTTGGGTAATTAGAAAATCAATGCATGTAGTCATTCAAAGGAGCTGAAGGTCAAAGGTCATCAGGATGGGGAATAATGTGACTCGTACATGGCATGGTACCTATAGTGCGCAACAGTGCCCGCCCACCTCTGGTTCCGGAAGTAGTTTAAAAGATTGATGGAGGCTAATCAGCTCTGGGGTAACTCAGGATCATCGCACGGTAATTTTCAAGCAAAATCCATATCTAAAAGTTGTAAACAGGCTCCATGAAAATAATTGCCCTATGAATATGGATGAAAACTGTATAAATTGTCTATGGGAAAAATGAATGGGAATTTTACTATGCACTGTCGCTCCATTGGGGCTTTTTTGTTTTTGTTTGTATAGAATAGTCCCAAAAGAATAAAATATCCAGTGAGAGCTAGTTCTTTGGGAGAAAAAGCCATGCTGAAAGGAATATTGGGCACATTGGCTTAAGATGGTAGTAATACCCCTCTTCACAAAATCTAAACTTTAAAAGCAGGTGTGTAGAGCCACATTATGTAATAATTCAACATTATGTAATAATCTGCCAAAATGTAATAACAATTTCAACCACATTTTGTAATAAACTGACCCTATGTAATAAACGTTTTGAGAGATTTTTGAAAGTTATTACAAAATGCAAAAGTTCACCAGCCACATTTTGTAATAACTCTCTCAAAGTAACTTATTACAAAATATGTTACATTTTATTACATATTGTGTTGGATCAGACTATTGCAAAATGCGGCAGTTTATTACAAAATACAGCTTAATTACTTTGATTTTAGTACATTTTGGCAGATTATTACATAATGCAGAATTATTACATACATGTGGCTCTACATGGTGGGCCACAGCAGCAGAACACCACACCACACCGGGGCCCCACAGGACAATCAGTGGTGATCAGTGGCCATGTGACTAATTGGCCATTGTCTAGATCTCCCCCACCTAAAGCCCATAGTTACGGGAATGTGCTCTAGTCGGCCTCTGCAGTCTGCACCATAACAAACTCAAAAGATGAATAAATGAAAATAGTGAACCTTGGAGTAATTCTAAAGTGAATATACAATACTGTTTCTCAGCTCCTGGCTCAGCTTGGAGAGTCTATTCTCAGCAGACACATGCTTCATAGCAGAGGCTCAGCAGCTGAGCCCAACACCGTTTGGCCTTTATCAAACGTGACAACAAGGAGAAAACAAATGCTTGAAACTCCAAATGAATAAACCCATCACACAGTTTAACCAGGCTGAAGGCTTCTGCAGTCTTCACTAGGGGTAGATGTCAGCACACTGTAAAATGTGACTATACCTCATTTAAAAAAAAAAATCTAATAATCTATTAGTTAACTCACTGAATCTACTTTACTTAAGAAGCTTTGTATTGCAGTTGATTGGTCACTGTCGAGGGTGTCGAGGGGTATTATCTTAATAGCATTGTTAATTTGCCTGCTGAGCTTTGGTTTGAGCTGTACAGGTTACCGTACCAAGCAGTCATGCCATATCTAACCAGGCTTTCTAGCAGTGCCGGGTAGAACAAAAGCATTATTTTTTGATTGACCCCATACACTGACTAACAACTATGCAACTCCCATGCACTGACCAGTTCTTCTACTTATTTGTCATACCAGAGAGAACCCACAGAAACACGGGAAGGACATGCCGACTTCTCGAGTAAGCCGAAGATGAATGAATTATTAAAGACAGCTCAGAGCCAGTCCTCTTTCATCCTGGAGGCCAGCTCCAGGCGCCTTAGCCATAGCACAAACAAACAAACAAATTGTCCACTTCAAGGACTGTAGTTGAGAGCATTAATATTCAGTAACCAGTCTGGAGAACGAGGAACTTAAGTGGACCTCTCATTTCTCTAAGTGCTCTATTATCGCTGGCTTATGAATTACTGATTATTGTTTACTGAGGGTCGCCTGCGTTTGTTTGGAGTAAACAGGATTGATCTTTACAAGGAATTGTAGCTTTAAAAAGTGTGGTTTTGGTCGGTGTTGTGAATGCAAATGAATGAGATTGTTTGTTCTGAGCCTGCACAATACAAGAGGCTGGAGGCCATCAATTACCCAAATATGTAAAACAAGCAGTGGGTCATTTGGGGCTTTAATAATCTGAAACTCACCACCCATGTCATTTGGGGCTTTAATAATCTGAAACTCACCACCCATGTCATTTGGGGCTTTAATAATCTGAAACTCACCACCCATGTCATTTACAAGTCACAGAGAAGGCACTACTACTGATGTGGTGGTGCTCAGGAATATAGGACAAGGTGAGTGATTAGCAGAGGGTCTTTGGAGTCTGCATGTCCTCCTCATTAGGGTTGGACAGCATATTGAATCTATTTGATGTATCAATCAATCAATCAAACTTTATTTGTA
>JAVQKD010287615.1:0-11030 GCA_036025635.1 Philypnodon grandiceps
TTAGTTTTTTTTCTATTTGTGATCAAGCAAACGCTAAATAAGTCTTATCCATAATACATACATAAAATACACATACAAGGGTATAACCTCAAAACTACAGAACTGCAATTTTGTATCTTATGCCGTAAATGCATTGTCTGAAATGTGTACTTTTCTTTAGAAATTGGGCAAAATAATTGTGCAAATAATTGTGGACATTTACCATAGTAGTAGTCTGTGTGTGCCTGTGTTTTGTATCTCGCAGCTCGAGTTGAGGCACTTCCCTGAGGATATCTTCAGAGCTGACTGTCATGAGGTCTCACTTGTATGCAGTATATGAGCGCTATCAGCCAGCGGGGCTTCAGTACAGTATAGACACAAAGAGTGGACCCATAAAGGACAATGTTGATGGACTGTACGCGCGGTTCCCCCACGCTTTGATCACTCCACAGTGTGTGTGTGTGTGTGTGTGTGTGTGTGTGTGTGTACGCTGTTGACTGCGAGGTGACTGTCATGGCTGAAGACTTGAACCTATAGGATGAGAATGACGGCGTTCGGCTTCCTTCATCTGAAAATTGACGACTCCGCAATTGCACAGTGTCAATAGGCGTTCAAAACATGCATTATATCGCACCTTTGACGAGAAGAAATTCACGTTTAAACATCGGAACAGACACCGAGGGGAAATTCATGTCAATCTCGCCATTTCCGGGCTGTGTGTCCTTGGCCATGTGGCTCCTCTTTTCAAAGCAAATAAGTGGGGCCAGTAGTCCAGCTCTTGCCGTTGGTTTAAGCAATGTTACAACACTTTGATGTATGCTTTGCGTTCTACAATATCCATGTCAGAGACCCCAATGGCGCAGACAATTTGACAAAGTGAAGCCGTGCGTAAAAGTGCGTCAATTGTAACTTTTACGCACAGACATTTTTGGGTGTCTTTAAATCATATCCTTACAATAACATAAAACAGGCGAATCAGTGTGTGTTAAAATGTATGTCAGATTCATTTTTGTTGTATAACATTGTATAATAGCCTATATATAATGCGTGCTGTCTGAAATAGTGCAATTGTGCTTTTCCTGACACACCATTTGAACTGTGCGCCTTTTCAACATCAAAATCACCAAAACCTATTAATCCCAGTACATCATCATCATCATGGTCTAATTATTTCACTGCTTTATAGTCTATTGATGTTTCATTGTTAAGGCCTCCACCCATAACGTTCCCTTAACTAGTACAGTATTTGTTGTCGCTGTTCACGCAAACGCCCTTTCTAAAGCCAATGATAATGTCCGATTATTTTTGTATTAATCAAACTATAGCACAGATCTGATTATAATACAACAGGCCTGGTGTAGTAAAATGTGTGCGCACCTGAGGCGGTAAAGAAATACTGGTTAACAAAAGTGTCTGACGGATCGTTTAGCCAATGTTTATACTTGTTCTTGTGCGATGCTAAACAAGGTCACGACTGGCTTTGTTACTATGGCTTGGGTAAACACATGCCATATGACCAAACAAATATACTCGATATAGAATGTACATTATTATTATTGTATTGTAATATTAAACGCACATTACTTTGGTCGTTGTGTCATTGGTTTGGTAATTAAGTATATACGAATGTTTATCAATCAATTAATAGTTGAATGATTGTAGTAAATTGCTCAAATATTATGTTACAATTTTTTTACTTATTGTATTGGCTATATATTGCTTATTTTATAATAATATTAACTGTCTCGAACTAAAAACAGAACTGTTGTTTTTACGGCCTGCGCTTTGAGTGCCCAGAATAAAACGCCATCTTTGGAGCAATGGACAGATGTGACTCTAGTCCCGTTGGCACTGCTATAGTTGTGTATTGGATCTTTTTTATAGCCACACTACACACATACACGCACACACACGAACACAACACACAGAGGGTTAGGCCCAGGATGGCTATAAATCGCGGCGCGCTGACTCTGGCATGTCCTCCAGATGAAGAGAATGAAATGAAAGAGATTCCTTTTTGCTGCACTAATATTCTCACAGCCGGACCCCAGTCTCCAAACGCATGCTTTAAATCTAACGGTGTGCTTAAAGTGAGGGAAATATTTGCCAAGTTAGCAAAGATTTTTTCAAATCTTACATTATTAAAGCACGTCTAAAGGAGTAAAACGCAATATAAGACTCGTACGCATCTTGAAATCCATATAGTCTGAGTGGCAATGCATACATATTTATCTTTAAAATATCGCCTGAAAAATAAAGAGTTTACATTTGTACACATTCCGTATAGAGTCGGGGGAAACCAAAACAACAAACCAAAAATAATAGTCAGTATTTCGTATGACCGCAACAGCATCACCACACATAATGCCTTCAATAATATGGTATCATTTTAGAGATCGAGTAACTATCATATCTGTAAAATATATGTGCGGGAATATGCTCATATCGGGATTAATAACAGTCCATTTGAGGCTGCAACTGCGCAATGAAAAGAGTAAAAGAGCAGACATGGAGGGGTCTGTGCCATTCTGCGCAGTGAAGGGGAGAATTGCTGCAGTCCACATTCCTTTTTGTGCGAGGACAATTTACAACTAGGTTATAGCTCTTTTTATGGGCCTCCATCGCCTGTCATTGGATGCCACTGGTCATGTGTGAGAGCAAACGTCTTCATGGCTCTTTCCTGATTTCCCAGGCCATTTTCCCCACTTCATTCTGCGTCAATGGCGTTTAAAGCTTTTACGCCACGGTCTGCTTTGCTCCAAATACGCCAGGGTCGAGGTTGTAAACGTGTGATCAGTTGAGAGCTCGCATTGCGCGGTGCACAGCTCGTTTTGGACCAGGACAGGATTGTTTTCTATTTTTGACCTGCTGCTGCTGCGACGCCTCTTCAGAGCTCCATCGTCAAAAAGCAAAGAATAAACATGGATTATCCGCCGGCTATTTGTGAGTATTCTGTGAGATAGCAGCTCATTTACGCCTGTGTGTGCGCGTGTGGACTGTGACAGCTTCCTGTTTCATTAGTCATGTTAATTAGCGGCAGGACTGTGCTTTCAGGCTATGTGCACGTGTTGCAACGAGGTATAACGAGATTGTGTACATTTTAATACAGATTATTTCACATAAAAGCTGTTTGTCGGCCATTGCGTCCAGTACATTTGTGGAAAATGACTGGCAAACGAATTTTTTATTTTATATTTCAACCTAGGGATTGCTTCTAAAATGATATTGGTTGATATGTTGTTATATTGCATTTTAATATTACTCGTAAACAAATTGTCGATTTCCAACGCTGAGTGTGACTGAGTGTGAGATGTCTGCTGTAGTGACATCATCATTCGCAGTGGATACGCACTTTTTAAATTTTCATAGCATGTCAATGTTTATTCATCATGTATGTTTCTTTGGCAATGTTACTGTTGTAATAATCTATACATTTAATATCTACACGCTTTGCTCAGCTTTATTCTGAATCAAATCAAATGTACTTCGCTAAAAGTCTAACACCAAGCCCTACCTAAGCTTTATCACTGAACAAATGCGTAAAACCTTCCCTACAAGCGTTCTGTTTGTTAGTAGAATAGAGTGGAGTTTTGCTCTAGGTTCTCAGCTGCTTGGAGATGGGGCCAACTGAACAAAGACAGTATTTCACTGTTGCCTGACAGGCAGCTGCGAAAGTATTTACAGCCTTACTGCAATGCGGCAAAATGGACACAGGAAGACAGACACGAGCAGCAGCCTGCACAACACAATATGAGCCAGCGTTCACATGAATCCTATACACACCGTTCCCACAACCTACATGTGTGAGAATGATGTCTAAACACACTATAACATGTAGAGGCCTCGACTAACCACAGCCCGGCCACAGTCCCACCACTGCAGCAGAGGCAGCTCCTTCAGCCTCCCCTCACCCAGCAACCGCACATTATTGACAAATTGTAGGCCTAGGTTTTTCCGTGGATTTATGGAGCATTATACAGTAGCCTACTTGTTAAATGTTATTTCAATATATATCTACAATATAGATATATATAGACAGAATCATAATAACGATGTTGATTTTGCAGAATGGCCAACTATTTGTAAAGCGTGTATGTATCCTTACCAAATTCGGATAAAAAACAAACAAACTAGTAAATACAAATAAATAAAAATTTTGCTGTAAAAAAAAAAAAGAAAAAAAAGAAAAAAAGTTAAGAGATTTGATGATTTTTTTTTAAATTATTTTTTGGATGAACATAACAACAAAGAGATTAGTTTTGTGCGTAAATCTTAAAAGCTGAACTATGTCTGGCCCCTAATAAAAACATAGTAAACAGATTGGCTGAAGAGGGAAATTAGGACAAGAAATTTCCAGCAGAAGGCGCTGTTGTCCAACACTCGGGCTCTGTCCTCCCGGTTTACAAAGCCTTTGTAGCAAGGCCCAATGCATTCTGATTGGCGTTTAGCTCTGGTCACGTGACACGACTGGTATTTGATTGTGGCTTGAGATCATTTACTTGGAACGCCATTAGTTGTTGTCATTGTGGTAAAGTTATCTGCTAAGAGAAAGCGCCTCAGTCTGACTTAATCACACACAGCTCACTTCATATTGACAGTCAGTCCATCTCATACAGTGGCCTTTCTCCTCTGTGCCAATTGTATCCAGGTTACGTGATGACATCATCTTACTGCCAGCGCCATGACAGACGTAAACTTTCACTCGTGCAAACTGATGATGCCTAGCTTTCTTTTTTTCTTTTTTTTAAACTAAACCCACTCGTAGTAAAAATCAGATTCTTCTTCAGGTAAAATAGTGTTAAAACTATGTCACCTGTCACAGTTACCTCCGGTGTGCGGTGCTGAGGGAGTAGAGGGGGAGGGGTTACATTGAAACGCGGATTGTGATTGGCTCAGAAAGAATGACGTCAACCTCTGGTCATGCAGCTCTGGCAGGAAAAAACACATTACAATATACTTAAATAAAACGTTATTAAATCTTTTACAACGGTGTTTAATAGGCTCAATCAAACAAATAAATAATAATAACGATAAATAGGCCTACTTTTATATATAGGCTACAAATATATAGAATAATTAAAAGCTAATAATATACAAGCTTTACGTTGACCTAGATATATTAGGTTAAATGAAGATGAATCAACAAAGTTAAAAACAGTGTATGTCCTGGTCAGTTGGCTCTTGCTGTGAATAAAAATAACTATATGTAAATACATTCTGCAGCCCTAGTCACTACTTCCCTCTTTTATAAGACCTTTCCTTGGTGCACATCAGCGTAATCGTCTTATTGAGTAAGTGCAACTTTGAGGGTTATTTATGGACCTGTGCTCTCATGTGAATGGCTGCGCGGAAACACGTGACGCCATTAAACTTTGTTTTATGGCCTGGGACTTGACAAGCCAAAATATAATTCTCATTGTGTATTAGTAAAGCGTCCAGATGGGTTGGAATAGCGATTGAATTGGCGCGGAGCTGTACCGGATTCACTTTGGCACTTGTTCGGTGGAGTTTGATCGGGCTGCCGCCATGTGCCCGTCTCTCTGTGGTAAGTCGTGTTTTATCATTTTTCTGCTGCTGCTGTGGGCGTATGATGTCACGCGCTCTGCTGTTTCCTGCCTCTCGAACTGCAACTGGACGCAGAGTTCTGGACGAGCTGCTGCTGTTGGACGATATGTTGGACGATATCAATGCTGTGCGTAAACTTTTTGTAAAGTCACAAACTGGGGTTGGATCGGTGTCAGGTTGCCTGGAACTGGTTTGTGCTGCTGGTTGATTGAATTATGCACACACTGTATGAGAGCAGAAAGGCAAAACCTGTTGTTCACTGTATGTCAATAATCTGGTAACATGTGACTTTATGTGAGCTCTAATATCCGTTACCATCGTGTTTCGTTAAGTTTTACCTTTGGACACGTTTTTGGGGCATTTACAGATTTAAATGATTGGTTCCAATATTGGTTTTGATTGCTCAGAAATATTTGGATATGAACAATTCATAAAGATTTCATGTCTAACTGGGCTATATATTTCTCCGATGTCCTGAACGAATTGGGGATTGCCTACAAAATATTGAATAAATAATAATAATAATAATTTGAGGTTGATCTCGAGCTCTAAGTCGCTCATTAATAAAAGACTGAGGCCTCGTGGCTTGTTTGTAAAGAGACACCGGTCGTTTAGAGGGAACGTAGAGGCAAATCCAGGTCATTGGGAGTTAAAAGGAGTCAAGCTGGAGCAGTTGGCCTCTGGTTTAAGGAGAAACGCTGACATTATCTTTCTTTTGTTTGTGACCCGTCTGAAGGACGAGTTGAAAGCCAGGTCACAGCGTCGCACAACGTCAAGAACGAACCAAGAGCGTCCAACCACTCGATCCAGTGACGTTTATATTTTATACATGTTGTATCAAAAATGTATACTTTAATGCACAGACACTAGAAACAATGGGGTTGGTGCAAATCCAGATTCCCAGATGTAACTGATGACTAATGAAAGATTCAGTCTCTCTATCCTGTTCTTTTAAAATAAGATTACAATACAGTGTTGCCTAATATAACCCATGGTGCCACAGAGCGTAACTCAGGGAGGACTGGGCCTAACTAATCATTAAACAGGCCTGTGTTTCATGACTACTGAAGGACTTTCATTAGGCTACCAAATCATGTGGACATTTGAAACATTTCTTGGCATCATATCTTGTCCAAAAACTAAAGCTATGTTATATCAATTTAACAAAAATTTGCAAGTGTGTTACTGCATTTGGACAAAGAACGTGAACTGGTAGAAGTCCAAAAGATGACATGGATTGTGCGGGAGAACACTTTTACGCACATTTATTGTCATCCTTCCTATTTTTTTAAAATTCATTTTAGACTATATCTTAGGTAGTATTTCACAATCTGGGCTTTATTTATTAGATGTAATAATATTTATGTATTCAGTGATTTCTTTGGGCTGCTTTGGAGCATCGTGCGGCGCTTAGTTAATGGCTGACGAGGTCCTGGTTTAACTTTTGCACCCTTTGAGCTGTCAGTAGGACAAAAATAATTAAACTTTTGGATAAGTTTGTAAATGATTTGGCTTGACCCATGTGGCCTCTCGCCTCTGTCGTTTGGACAGCGCAGATAACTAATACACGTGGACATCTGCTTTTTCATTATGGCGCACGGTCCAAGGATGGGTTTGTAGGCTATTTTGTATTGGGCTACATTTTGGAGGATTAAAAAAAAAAAATAGCCATGGCATGTTTTTATAAAACGGACACAGACCCTATAAACTTTGGGTGACCCCTGGTGCATGCTGTTTCGTGCCTTCAGTGTAATTTTTTGAATATTTGACAGCAAGGGCTTGAGCTAAACAGCCCTTGGCGCTACACTATTGCCTCTTGGTCGTTTTTAAAACCAAGATTGACAGAAGTTTTAAAATATCTGCTGCGGTGTTTGCATACAGGGGCCAGTTCCAGTGCGTAAAACCAGAATGACAACTGTAACTCTTCTCTGTGGATTGTAATCGTCTCAAAGTGCTGTCCAAATCGCCAGTCTTTTCCCGTCGTCTATATATACCCTGTAGAACCGAATTTGTGTGATGAAAGGACAGTCACAGATTCGATTCTAGGGGAGTATATGGTCGATGAACAAACTTCGATTTATTGACACGTTGCCATCTACTCATGGGCTCGTTGAGTGTTTTGACGCGCTTGTCAGGTGATCCAGTGGCACAGTTAGGTGATCCAGTAACACAGTTAGTCCGTAAACAGAAGTCAGACTCTTACAAGACACTGTTCCATAAAGGGGGCTATAAGGCCAGGGAATGAAATTTTATCTGCGCTATGGTAACATTATAAGGGTAACATTAACAGCTGACAGCGTTGAGGTGGAGTGGATTGAGGAAAGGGCGGCACACATTTGAGTAGTCTGTATTTTATTGCCCCGTGGCTCGCTGTGGCTCTTCATTATTGATTCCCAGAGCTAGCTGTGCCTCTGCCTCTGGCCAATGGGCTCCTGAAACACAGCAGTCAAAAGGAAGGCAGCAGATGAAGTGATGAGATTGGTGTAACTTTTGGATGACCCCTCTCCTGACAAAGACACTGTCCATCAATTGTCCACAGTCATTCTTCTTTGCCTTTATACCAAGGGGCTTTTGTAGCTTTTGTGGGATTCTCTTTTTAACACCGTGCCTCCAAGTGAAGACGCACAGGCTGATATTTTATATCATCCACAACCAGCTACATTTGCTTCTGTACAACATGCTGCTCTGTCTTATATATTGTGCGCTTCTGGAGAAAGCTGAGGCAAACCGTAAAACTGTGCGTGATTTCTGCCCTAATTTTGTTATGACTTTGTAATTTCCAAATGTACACACTGTGTTTTTCTGTGGCTCCTCCTACCAGGTCTAATTTGGGAGTAGGTTAAGTTGAATTCAATTGCATGTAGTTGTATGTTTACCCGTTTATGAACCAGCATCACCTCCATTGGCCGATCTGGTCACATGGTCCGCTAACTTTATTCAGTTGACACCAAAGTAGGAGGGCTTTATGGAGGGAGGAAAAAAAGACAACTCGAGAAAAATTAGTATTTTCTACCTTCAGAAATTAATGGCCATGAGTTCGTATATGGTGAACTCTAAGTATGTGGAGCCGAAATTTCCTCCGTGCGAGGAATATTCCCAGAATAACTATATACCTGATCAGGGCGCGGACTACTACAGCCCGGCGCAGGACACTGACTTTGAGCATCCAGGGATCTACCCACGGTCCAACTACACGGAGGAGCCTTTCAGCTGCAACACCGGTCAGGAGCCCACGGTGCCTCCACGGGGGCACGTGCACGAGAGGACGCAGAGCCACGCGGGTCCTTTCAGTGCGCGCGCGGAACAGGGCCCTACGGTCCAAGCGGCCGGAGCCAGGACGTGTGGCCAGCAGCAGAACACAAAGAGCCAGAACGGGCTGCAGGGCAAGCAGCCAGCAGTGGTTTACCCCTGGATGAAGAAAGTGCATGTAACGACTGGTAAGACGCACTAGGATCTTTCACTTGAATATTTATGGCAGCGTTTGAAAGGCCTCGCCAATTACACAAGTCATAAATGTTTATAGCTGACTAAATAGGCCGCAAGGTGAGTACCTGAAAGCTGCTCAGAAGTCCGACTGACCGCTTTAAATAGTGCTCAGATCTGATTCAGTCCGTTCCTTGTGATTCTGTTGTATTTTCCTGCTAACTTGTGTCAGGACGCACCGTGTTGTTTGTGTGCGTTGCTCCATTTGGTGACACTTGTGTGTTGTGTTTCTCGCCAGTGAACCCGGATTACACAGGCTCCGAGCCTAAACGGTCCAGAACCGCGTACACGCGACAGCAGGTCCTGGAGCTGGAGAAGGAGTTCCACTTTAACAGGTACCTGACCCGGAGACGGAGGATCGAGATCGCGCACACGCTTTGTCTCTCCGAGAGGCAGATCAAAATCTGGTTCCAGAACAGACGCATGAAATGGAAGAAGGACCACAAACTGCCCAATACCAAGGGCAGGTCTGCCCCAGCAGCGGCCAGCCATCTCCAAAAAGAACCCCACACTGATATCACCACATTATAAGATATACAGGGGAATGGACTGTACAGAAAACACAAAGGCTGCATCTGACCTCTGCATGGAACTGCTCATTTGTATGTTTAATTTAAAGCGGCCCTGGCAGTGTTTCTTACGTGCATCTTGCAAAAAACAAAAAAATAAAAATAACAATCAGTAAGAAATCAAAAAACTTCAGCACATTTTCACACAACTTCTGGACAGGATTCTTTTTGAGGACGTTTAAAGGAGCAACTCTTTCGCTTCTTTCATGGACTTGTTTCAGCTCATCTCACGTGGATTCTCGGTGGTTTGAAACTCGAGTTGTCTTTAAGGCAAAACAGGGGACGCCATTCGTTGATCTTTACGCACACACAGGCAGTTTCTTTCTATTCCAAACACAAAACGCACAAAATGTCACTATCTATCTATACTTGAACGACTTTACACGGAGCACGCCAAACCGTTTGCAAATGTAGAAATGATATCAAAAAGGTCTCTTTCTTTGTATGTTTTAATTTATTTTATACAAAGCGTATTTTAGTCTAAATGTGATCAAGGCTATATCCAGACATTCCTGTGCACACTATTCCGAGTGCCCTTATAAATTTCTCCTGACACCTTTGTAAACAATGTACATTTTCAGTGCCACTTGAAACTCTTTATGAAAGATCTTTTGTTCTTTGCATGGCATCAAATTGTTATGGGATGTTTCTCATCGGAAAGAATGAAACCCAGAGTATTTAGGAGCAGAATTATTTTTTCTTTGTATGACTTATTATTTATTTGTTTAAAATTTGTACATTTTACTATAGCAAACATACGATTTTAAATAAAAGTATTCGTTAAACTTTTTATGAACTGTGTGCGTTTGTAGCATGGTCTAAGTTAATGTGAGAATGTGGGCCGAGGGGCCAGATATTTTGCGTTCATAGCTTTGTGTTTTGGACAAAAAGCCTCGAAGCTCTCTCGGTGCGAGCAGCTCCGAGAGTTTTCTTGTTGACTTGTTTCTAGTAAAAAGGTATTTGAAGCCGAAGGTGGACAGAGCAGCGCGGCCAGGTTCATCCAGGGGCCACGCTTGAGCCGCGAGGACTGACCTCAGCCCCATGACCCGCGGACAGAGCGCTTTGCTACTTCAGACTTTACACACTTATAAAGCCACAAAAAGGACAACACGACACAAAGCACCGCAACTTTAAAATGGTACAATTTTACTAACAAGCCGCAAAAGTGTTGTGGCGCGCGCACATGTGTGTGCGCCAGTATTGTGTGGTCTCATTTTGTAAACGCTTTCTACCTTGTATTGTGTATTGAAATGTGAGAGTATATTGGAAAATAAAGATTTTTACTGAATATGCGTTCACATCGCTGCAAAGAATTAAATTATGCGCCAATGATCCCCACCCCCCAAAAGCAATATTTTAATGCTGTTTTCTTGAAATGGATCGAATTTTTACACAGTATTTTATTGAATTAGGTATGCGTTTTATTATTATTAT
>JAVQKD010288517.1:0-10395 GCA_036025635.1 Philypnodon grandiceps
TCTTCTTGTTTTGGTATTGATTGGCCAACGTAAAAGCTGCATTAGCGCCCCTACTGTTCCGGAGTATGGATCAGAGCTTAAATCCTAAATAAATGTTAAGATCATGAATTCCTTCTCTCCTCAAATCTTCAATCAGTTATGTTCTCTGTATATTATATGAACTGCAAACAAAAACACTGTTCACTGTTCCCTATGCGTTTAAGTGAACTGTACGGTATGACCCAGCATGATCCTATTACAAACAGTTTGTTCTCTTCTTGTTTTGCCTCTGTTTGGAGTTTTGATGTTGCCCATTAAACTGAAAAAGAACCTCCCCTTGTTTCATCTCTCCATCTGTCCCCTCATGTTTACCTAGATTAATGTCAATAGTGTCTTCGTTGCCTTGATCTTGTCGTCTACCTCATTCCCTCTCAAACCCACAGACCCGGGATGAATGCAACTGACATACCTTGCTGGATAATTCTTCAATATAAATACAGGATTTTGGACAAAAATATCCAGACCATTGGAGTTAAATGTTCTTAGGCTTTCAAGGACTGAAACTGAGTCGGAACAGATCAGAGTGTTAGTTTGCTTGTTCCATATAGCCCACTACAATGCATACAAAAAAGCCATCTGTACACTGACACACAATTTGTAGTTCTGTATATCTCTGAATGGGATACCTGTTGTAAACTCTGTGGTCCGTTCATCTGGATCTTTTAAACCATCTGTATAGAGGTATGTAGACTGTGCTCTAACGTGTACTGAGAATCCTGTTAGTAGAGCTCTCTTTGTGATTGAGATTTAACAGATGAAGTGGTGATCTGATTGTCACTACAGCTATCAAAACGATATGACCTAATTATATACACCTGCTTCCGAGTGCGAAGTCCAAACATGTTGCTCAAGTTTGAGGAGGTTGAATCTCAGAAGAAGGAAAAAGGGGCAGACGCGAGGGGGCGACGTTGGTCTCCGTAACAGACGCATGGCTATGAAGAGGCGCTTCTAACGTGTGCGCGCTTGGAGCTGCTGTTGCTGCTGCCGTGTGCGCGCCTCTACTCACGCTCTCTCTCTCTCTCTCTCTCTCTCTCGCCTCTTCTTCTCTGAGATCCCACTCGCTCGTGTCAGCTTGATTCAGTCACAGGGCTAGGCTCAGACATGGCTCCAAATTCATCAAACGTCTGCTCTTTGTTTCTCCTGACTGTTATGGTGAGATGCGGGAATTTGCGTATCACTCGCAGTTGAATCGGCGCCACAATGGGCACGTCGCTTTGCATTAGCGCCTCATATTGCTGCAGCCCCACACTCCAAATTAGACTTGTGCTAATTAGCCTCAATTACTCCCGTTTTCATGTTTTGTCATCATCCATACACCAGTGTAGAACAGTGAGACCCCTGCCATGCGCCTTCCTTTTTACAAGTTGCTCTTTTTCATAATAAATGTATGAGTTATGAATTCAAATGAGATCATGATGCAAGTAAAGGCCAGCACGTGAGAGGGTTAATGATAATATCGGGAAGATAGAGGGCCTCAGTCTAGATTAGCAACATGCTATGGCCAAACTACTCTCAGCAATCAACTATGTACTCTTCACAAGCACAGGATTAATATGGCACTTTTAATAAATTATGATCTATAAACAATATAGATAGCGTATCCGTTGCATTGCCTATAGCCACTTGTTCATTTTGGTTTTTGGGCCAGTTTCTATATACGGCTAGTCTTCACTTAAACCCTAGGAGAATTTCCCAAGCACCTACAATATAAAAGATGTTTAGAAAAAAATATATATTTGAACCACTTTAAGATCAAGTTTTTTTCACCCATTTAAAATGCAATCTATCTACTCTACATAGGTGACGTTCAGTTCATAGGGACCGGAGCTGCTGATTCATATTCAGCTTTCTTAATTCACTAAAGGTGTAAAACATTAATTTCTCTTCCACAGCCGAGGCTGGGTCCAGAAGAAGAGAGAGATAGAGCAGCTAAGAGCTAAGAGTTTTGTTTGTCGGGTCCGATGTGAGCTCTAGCTGGCGTCGCGAAGCCCCAATCAGGTGCCATTACACCCGCTGTTTGAGCCTACCATTGGCTGGTGAAGAAAGGAGCTGTGCGCAAAACCAACCCCGCCGCTCTCAGTCGCCTTACAGGAGCTGAGCAACTCACATCATCCCGCTCTGAACGCACTGACTCCATCCTCTCACACAGACGGCCACACGGAGAGATACAGAGAAAAGTCTTTTTTCCCGAAGTTGTTCCATCTTCAGTGCTGTGTAAAGGGAACTTTTGGATTGGTTTTGTTTCCTATGGATTTTCTTCAAATTGTTCTGTGACTTTAACGAAGGCTGTATAAAGGATTGTTGGCGTGAGTCCTGGCTTCAGTATTTGTGATGTTTGCGCCAAAAACTCTGCACAATTGATTAAAACAGTGACGCCTGGATCTAATGGCCGTGATTCTCACAAGTGAAACGACACTATGTTCCACTGACGCGCAGCAAAGGGGAGGAATTTCATATCCGGACAGCGTTGCTGCTGTTAAACCACTTGCCTTTTCACGGACAGGGGACTTGAGAGATGCAGCTTTGGTGTAAAAACTGGAATTAACTTGTTTATTTTTTGTTTCATTTTGAAGTGCACTTCGCCAGAGGGAGATGCTGTGCTTAGTGTTGCTGTGCTCCATCCTCAATGGAGCTGCGTCTCAGCTGCACTACTCCGTGCCAGAGGAGCAGGAGCCGGGCTCAGTGGTTGGAAATATTGCAGAGGATTTGGGGCTGGACATTACTAAACTTTCTGCTCGCCGTTTCCAAACCGTGGCGAGTTCACGGACCCCTTATCTGGAGGTAAACTTAGAGAACGGCGCGCTTGTTGTAAAGGACCCAATCGACAGAGAAGAAATCTGTAAGCAGACTGTCCCGTGCCTATTGCACCTTGAGGTTTTTCTAGAGAACCCATTGGAGCTTTTCCGCGTTGAAATAGAAGTGATGGATATCAATGACAATCCACCCAGCTTCCCAGAGACGGACATTTCAGTGGAGATATCAGAGAGCGCAATCCCGGGAACGCGCTTCCCGGTGGAGAACGCGTTCGATCCAGACGTGGGCACAAACGCACTCAGTACATACGCTATCACTAACAATAACTACTTCTATCTGGACGTGCAGACGCAGAGCGACGGTAACAAGTTTGCAGAACTGGTTTTGGAGAAGCCGCTGGACAGAGAGCAGCAGGCAGTGCACCGTTACGTGCTCACCGCCGTGGATGGAGGTGTCCCACAGAGAACAGGCACTGCTCTTCTGGTGGTTAAAGTCTTGGACTCAAACGACAACGCGCCCACGTTTGAGCAGTCTGTGTACACAGTGAACCTGCGGGAAAACTCTCCCGTAGGCACTTTGGTGATCCAGCTAAACGCCACGGATGTGGACGAGGGACAGAACGGGGAGATTGTTTACTCTTTTAGCAGCCACAACACTCCACGAATAAAGGACTTGTTCAGCATTGACGCCAGGACGGGCAGGATCGAAGTGTCAGGTGAGGTGGACTATGAAGAGAGCAACACGCATCAGATCTACGTCCAAGCTAAAGACCTGGGAGCGAACGCGGTCCCTGCGCATTGCAAAGTCCTAGTTAAACTGGTGGATGTGAACGACAACACGCCAGAGATAGGCTTCAGCACTGTGACTGAGTCTGTGAGCGAGCAAGACGCACCAGGGACAGTTATTGCTCTCTTCAGTGTCTCGGACAAGGACGCAGGTGAGAACGGACAGATGAGCTGTGAGATACTCGGAGACGTACCTTTCAAACTGAAATCCTCCTTTAAAAATTATTATACCATAGTGACGGATGGCCCACTTGACAGAGAGAGTACGGACTCCTACACTATAACAGTAGTTGCCAAAGACAAGGGGCTGCCCTCTCTAGCTACCAGCAAGTCCATTAAAGTGCACGTATCTGATGAGAACGACAACGCGCCACGCTTTAAGCAGGCGGTGTATGACGTTTATGTGACAGAGAACAATGTGCCCGGGGCGTTCATTCAGGGGGTGAGCGCACTGGACCCTGACATCGGCCAGAACGCACTCATTACCTACTCCATATTGGAGTGTGACATCCAGGGAATGTCTGTGGAAACATACGTGTCCATAAATAAGGAAACAGGCTACCTTTACGCGCTGCGATCCTTTGACTATGAGCTGCTCAAAGAGTTCAGTTTTATGGTGCAGGCGAAGGATTCTGGCGCAGCTGAGCTCTTCTCAAACGCGACTGTAAATGTGATCATAGTTGATCAAAATGACAACGCCCCCACCGTCATTGCCCCCATCGGGAAGAACGGCACGGCCAAAGAGCACCTGCCGCGCTCCGCTGAGCCTGGTTACCTGGTGACGCGCATTGTGGCCATGGACGCGGATGACGGTGAAAATGCGCGGCTTTCCTATAGTATCTTACGCGGAAACGAGATGGGAATGTTCCGCATGGACTGGAGGACAGGTGAATTAAGGACAGCGCGAAGAATATCCCCAAAGCGCGACCCACAAGGCTATTATGATCTCCTTATAGAGGTGAGAGACCACGGGCAGCCACCTCTGTCCTCCTCCGCCAGTGTCAGTGTCGTCCTTGTGGACAGTGTGGTGGAGGGCCGCAGCGGGGACCGTGCCTCCACATCCAAGGCCAAAGACACTTCCCTGGACCTGACTCTCATCCTCATTATTGCCCTCGGCTCTGTGTCATTTATCTTTCTCCTGGCTATGATTGTGCTTGCCGTGCGCTGTCAAAAGGACAAAAAGCTGAGCCTGTCCACATGCCTCCTGGCCGGGGAGTGCTGCATGTGCTGCGGAGCGTGTTGCAGCAGACAAGCTCGCGGCCGCAAACAGAAAAAGCTCAGCAAGTCAGATATTATGCTGGTTCAAAGCACCAACGTGACGTCAGGGGTGGGGCCCGTGGGACAGGTGCCCGTGGAGGAGTCAGGCGTGGGCGGAGTTGGTGGGGGTTTCGGCTCCCATCATCATCAGAACCAGAACTCCTACTGTTATCAGGTGTGTCTCACACCAGAATCAGCCAAGACCGACCTGATGTTTCTCAAGCCGTGCAGCCCCTCCCGCAGCACCGACACGGATCACACAAATCCCTGCGGGGCCATAGTCACCGGTTACAGTGACCAGCAGCCGGATATCATATCCAACGGCAGTATTCTTTCCAACGAGGTGAGCGAAGTCTTTCACACATGCGTAAAAAGGGCAGTCAATTAATTATACCACACGCTTTTCACATCAAAGCTATAGAAACCCTTGTTAACTCAATACTTTACTAGTCACGGTGTTGTTTAGAATACCTGCTACATTAGTTAATCACAGTCTAAAGATCAACTTAGTGAGTGGCATTGGGGTCATGAGCAGCAGAAGTCTCCCACTGAGTGAGTGGGCATCTGAGCTCTCTGTTATTGGCGTTCCAGCCCCGTGGCCTTTAATCGTTGTCACGCTTAATAGTCAATGGTCATGTCAATTATAAAACCCACGTGCTCTATATGGACCCGTAAAAAATGCATACGAGCAATATATTTTATACTTATACTGTATATATGTATATGTATATAGCTATTTTTACATTACCCTCCACACCAGTAGCGTCTTCTATCTCAATTTTAAAATAGGACTTATTTTTAAAGACGATTCTCAAATTTGTCCTAATAACTCAGTTCCTAACATATTTGGGGTGCATTTTGTGCTTGCAGAGTGACTAGGGCAGTCACAGCCCTATTGCTCAGGTTTAGTTATTCTGTGCACGGACCGGCATAGCAGCACACGAACAAAGGTTGTTCAGTGTGAGCGTTGTGGAGCTCAATCATTTACGCATTCATTCGCCTCTCCAGTTCACTCTCTCTGCTCCACTCACCCAGTCATTCAGGCACAGAGAGACTTGTGCACCCCACTGTTAGCTCTATCCACTGTATAATGTGATCGAATTACAGATTGTGCTATATTTGATTATTTCAAACTTGATAACATGTGTGCCTCTCTTCTAGACCAAGCACCAGCGATCAGAGCTAAGCTATTTGGTGGATAGACCCAGACGTGTTAACAGGTATTTAAACTTATTTGAATTGTTTTACATTTCTGTCCCTTTAAGTTCTATAAAGACCCCATCATCCTCTGTTTGTATTTAGGGCATGGAGGTAGGGGGATTAATCCTTTTGCCTTCTAGCAAAGAGGTTGTGGGTTCCTCCCTGTGTTACCGTGGGTTGTCTGTGTTATGGATGGGGACTTTGAGTTCTTTCCACTATCTAAAGACATGCATGTGTTTGATGAATTTAAATTGAGCATAGTGAATCAATGTGTGTGTGATAGATTATTTCACTTTATGTGCAAGCCTTGCGACTAACTGGCTACTGTCCATAGATGTCCATAGTTGGTGGAATATGATTCAGTCACTGCCTGCTACCCATAAAGAAAAAAAAAACCTTAAGAGAATAAATGAATGAGTAAATGTATGTATACTCCTAATCTTAATGAAAACTTCAGAAAGTCTACCCAATGCATGTTTCAATTTGGCATCCTAGACTTAACTAACAGTGTAACACCTATTGGACACTGTGACTGTATTCATTTGAGTTACTGTTTAATCTGTCCTTATTTGACAAACTTTTTTCCCCCCAACAGTTCGGCGTTCCAGGAAGCCGACATTGTCAGCTCCAAAGACAGTGGTCATGGAGACAGTGAACAGGGAGACAGTGACCATGATGCCACCAACCGGGGCCACTCAGCTGGTAAGTTACAAACTACCCCTACATCGTCACGCACAATCACACATCTCCTTCTACTTGCTAACATCTTTTCAACAGTTTGCAAATGTGATGGAATAGTGAGTTGTTGGTGCGGACCGCTGGCTTTTAATTTCCTTAATTTGTGCGAATGGCCCGGTCTGTCTGTGGTTGTGGTGGTGGTGAAGCATGGCTGCATGACTGCGTAAAGTGAACAACCTCCAGAGGTGTTGATTTGATTTCACATGCTGGGTGAACGAGAGCTTGAAATTTGGGTTTGGAAAAGTTTTATCCTCACTTGCTTTTTCCTTGTGGTGCTGAAAAGGACAGCGACTGTGCACCAGGCAGTCCCATAGCGCTTTAATGGCACAAATCAATTGGTCCACTCAAGTGAACAGGACAGACATGGAAGTTAAATTGATGTAATGAGAAGCATTTCAATCAGGAGTATGAATTGGCTCGTGGTTGCTGTATTGTGCTGCAGTTGTTGGTTATATATCAGTGGTTGCTTCAGTGCGCCACAACAAACATAATTCTTATTCTTTATTTTGGTTGGTTTCTTCTGGGTTTGGCACAGCAAATCATCTGACCCCTAGTGTGCAGTGACTTGAATACTAATTTGGCATAGCTTTTATTCTGGATGCCCTTCCGGACATAACCGTCTTCATTCATGGAAGGCACGGTAGCAGCGGCTTAGCACATTTGCCCCGCGTTTGAATATTGGTCTTACGAGCATTCTATATGAAGTTTGTGTGTTCTTCTTGTGGCTGTGTAGGTTTCCTCTGGACCCCCCCCCCCCCCTACTACTAAACTGGCACACTGGCTTGTGGTCTCTTGTGGCAGGATTTTCCTTTATTCAATACAAACTTCATAACATGTGCCTTTTAGTCTAGTAGGACCTATCATCAGCCTTCCCCATGTCCGTGCTCAAATTCTATTAGGTTAGTACCTGTTTATTGATTAATGCGGAGTCAGACAAAAAGTGAAAATCTCATTTCATATTGAATTGCCCTTTTCTTTCTGAGGGATTGTTCCACGTTGGTCATGTACTATAAGACCCCTGTCTAGACCACTGGCTGCCAAATAACATATCAGTGTCGGGAATACAAATAGAGCCCATTAGTTAGGTGTTGTAGGATAGTGAATAGTCTTCATCAGGATCGCCACAGTTTGACATTATTAATGAAGGAAAATAAAGATCCGATAAGGCGGCGTTGTTAAGTGTCATTTCTGGCCTCGCTGATGGAACGGGTGGGGAAGGTCAGACTGTGCCAGGATTGAGATGCAGAGCTGGCAGGAGTCCAAGGCGCTCTCTCTTTTATCTCTATCTGGAGTTATGTGCAGTATGAAGTAAATATGAACATGCTTAAATATGTATTCTGAGTTAGATGTCTGTCTGTGGAGGGAGGTTGGCTGGTTTTGAAACATTTGGAGATAAAGGTTACAACAAACTGCATCATTAGGAATGTATGAAATGCATCTTAACCTTTTTAAACTGGCTGGCAGTATCAGATGCATAATGTTACATGGTTCAGTTGTGTATTCGCAGACAGATCTTAGTATGATTCCCCATGGACCAGAAAATATAGCTTTAGTTCAGATTTTGATTGTATCGGGGCAGGGTCGAAGACATACAGATAACTTGAATTTTTTCTTTTTTTCTGTGGGTTTACAAAGTGAGCGTTTAGAGGAAACATCTTAATCAAGTCGTATATTATATGTATTTTCTAATCTCATTATTTCATCAGTGGTTCGAGGCTGCTCACATCTTTCTGTCTCTTCATGCTAATCCCAGACAGACTCATTGATGTTAAGATCAGGTTTGTGGAGATAAACCAGGTGAAGATGGTTACTAACTAGAAGCCAGTGCAATGGGCTTATGTCATGGTAAGACCCAGCTCCAGTAAGGAAATCTGATCCACACAAAATATGTATAATGTCTTGACAAAAGTTCTTCATTGTAAAAGCTTTGATACTTAACTTTAGCCTACTTCTCACTTGCCACAATGTTTGCATCGTAATGTACCACAGGACATAGAAGCTGGCATCACATACATATTTAGTAAATCATAAATAATCTGGATTAGGGGTTATTAATCCTATATGTGGAGGTGTAATAAAGTGCAGTCAAATTCTGTGATTTTTATTCATAGATTTAAAAGCATGATGTAGAGCCTAACCCAAATCCCCTTTACTGAATGACTCAGGCTTTTTCATGAATTTGTGAAATTTTTTGTACTTATTTTTTTGGCAACCCACTTATTGGTCCTGACCCACCATTTTGGAAGCACAGGTCTAGAGTAACCCCACGATTAAAGGGTCTAATCCCAACGCTGGCTTTGGTCACTCTCAGTGTTTATCAGGGTTTGGTCCTAGTCCAGATTTGGCATGACATGTTGCACAAGTTGATTTTTATCAGTAACTTTTCATGAAACTTTCAGCATAAGTTCAAAAATAACAATTGTTGTTAACACCAGTGTCTTTGAGTCTGGTGTGAGACCACTTCCAAATATTTGTCCTTCTCTTCCTTCAGTTACAAGTCTTTTAGTGCAAACTCTTGAGCATTTCTTGGCTTGTTCATTTGGCACTGGCCTTATGGGAGCACACACTGTCGGTGCCGATCCCGCCGTCTCATATGAAGGAACCCAACATTTGTTCCTCGTGTTGGATTTAGAAAAGGAACAGCTTATCACGCCATGGGAGGTAATATCACACCACTGGTATTTTGGAAGAAGAGATACTTGAGTTCTGCAGACTTTTGTAAACAAACCCAGATGGCTCGTGTGTGTGTGTGTGTGTGTGTGTGTATGCGTGTGTGTGTGTGTGTGTATAAAAGTACTTTGTCTGGGTTAATGCACTATAAAATGGGACTAGTTAATCTCACTCACTCACAAAAAAACATACAGTAAACAAATACAAACCATATATTCACATTTAATTTGCATTGTATGTAAGATTTCATATAGCCTACTGAATGAATGTGAGAGTGATTGTTAATAAGGGTCCCCTCGACAGTAGCCAGGATGGGCTCCAGTCCCCTGATCCCTTAACAGAAATAAGCATGAATGCATTTTTAATAACCATTAATTGTAAACTATTTAACAGGTATTTTTGTATACTGTCTATGAGTCAAAGCCTGTAAGTCAAATAGTTTACTAGATTTTTAAAGTAAGGTTAACAAGTCAAAATGTACAGTGCACACACTTGTATAATGTGATACCTGTACATGCAATCCTCTTGTGTTGTTGGTGTGTGTTTAGAGCAGGGGAAAGCCGGGATAGGTAATGATGTCTGTATTAAAAAGGCAGTTCTCCTCAGAGACGGGGCTAAGAGAAGCTGAAATGAGATTCACTTTAGGAGCCCTGAGTGGTAGCTAATGCTTGGCAGGCATCCAGGTTGTATACCATTGTTCATTTGCGTATGTATGTGTGTGTGACTGTTTTTTAAGTGTGTAAATAGAGAGGAGAATACTGCTGATTGTCTCATGTGGCTTGTAGGCTGTGGTGTTTATTGTTTGTCGAGATGAATTTTATGCTGATTCCACCCAGGACAATGGAGAGTATTTTTAGATGTCTCTGCAGCTTCAGCGTACATATGCCAAAAGCACCCAGCTCTAAACCACATAGGTGTTAAATCCTGCTGAAAATGCCTAATTTATGCAGTT
>JAVQKD010289263.1:0-11924 GCA_036025635.1 Philypnodon grandiceps
ACTCACATAACTAGTCTAGATAGTCATTAATTCTTAATAATCTTAAATTCCAATTAGCAATTACAGTGTGGAAACACAAAGGACTGGAGCTCCCTTGGGATTAAAGAGAACCAAGACACTTAATTCTACTTGACAACATGTCGCAGGAACACAGTGATATAGAATAATTGGAGTTTTCAGATAGAAAATACATGTGTGTGATCTATAGACGAGCAGAAGAAGACTATCTTGAGCATCAAACCCCCCTCTACTTCTCACACCCGGAAAACTGAACACGATTCATTATTTGTATTGTGCTCAAGAGAAAATTTCTGAATAGCGCCCACTGAAATGTATTGGAGGATGCTAATATTAAAATTCCAAAACAAATTGATATAATTACATAGAGTACAGTGGTGAAATGCATCTCTAACGATCACTGTTTGTTTGTGTTAGAGCAGACGCACCTCGTCACAATGTCCACACTGAGACAAAACCGGGATAGTTCAAAAGCAACATATCTGAGTACACACGGGTTCACGCAGCTCCACTGAAACACTGTAGCGTGTATGCCCGACCCGTTGGTGGCGCCGTGACACTCCTGTGAAAACACTGTGCAGCTCCATGTTTCTTGTTATGGTCAGAGTTCAGAGGTTATAAGAGCGAGGAGGAGGGGTCACAACGATATCGTTTCAGAAAATAGGAGTATGTCTCGTAAACACAGAACCATGTTTTGAAATGCATCCACTCTGGGACCTGTTTAAAAGGTGATTTTTGCGAGCTCCCAAAACGCCGGATCTGTTTGAATGAAACTCCGATACGATTAAATGCTTTTGTGGATACGCCTAAGCTCGTCTCCGTGTGGACATGGCCTGAGAAGCCTAAGAATTTTATCGAAGGTTGTTCAATTGTGAGCTTGTAGACTGCCGAAATGATCAGTTAAACATGATGGATTATAATATACTGCTCAACTGTAATATCAAAGAGAGGTTTGACAAGATTATCAAAGAACTTCATTATTTCTTTGTACGACAGAAAAATCTAATAATTTCAGTTAATATCACTTAATATACAGTACAGTACAGTACATGTACTTTTAATTCAGTACCAATACCAAATTGAGTTTTAATATGGGATGTCATTATAATGTCAACAGATTGAGTTTCAAGATTGTGCCAAAACAAGGACTTGGGGTTGTATTTCAAAATCTAAATTCATGCAAATGCTTCCTGTTTTGTTCAAGATTTAAAATCTATTGTTATTGTTGAATGCAAATTGTATGAAAAAACAACAAAGACTAGAACTTACTGCTTTGGTGCACTGCACATCCTTGCCCAGCAGCCAGTTGAGCTCCAGATTCCCCTCTCCCTGGTAGCAGGACTGCAGTCGCTCTTTGATTCGTGCGTTGATGTCTCGGATGGTGAAGATGCAGAGGGCTGAGTCATCCGGTGGGCGGTGGAACTGCTTCTGGCCTTTGGAGAAGATGGTGAAGAGCACATCGTCCTGAGCACTGATGTTCAGAGAAGCAGCCAGGACGCGACCCGGTTTGCCCAGGTAGGCGGCCTGCAGAAGCCTGTACTCCACCCCATTCTTCACGCAGCCCACTGGGAGGGACACATAGGAGTGGAACTTGCGGTCATCTTTGCAAAGGCGGACAATGCGAGAAGTATAGAATAGGTCGCTTGAGGATCCGCTTGAAGACATGCTGTTCTCTGGTATTTCGGGCTGGACGGTCAGGAAGTAAACAAAACTACCACTTGCAAAGCCATACACATAGTAGATATCGAAATGTGAGACTAGTGCTAGTGTGTCTGATGGAATCTTGATCAATGACGATACAAAGTCAGTGTGCAACTCATAGTCGAGCATCGCTGAGGATTCTGGGTCACGGGGCAACTTCCGACTCGAAATAGTGGGGAAGTAATCCTGCTTTCCGTCCACTGCTGTTCCTATAAATAGGGTTCCGTCCTGGCCAGAGGGCACAATGACCCCGTACATTGTCCCGGTCTGGTTGACACTGGAGAGGTAGTGCTCTTTTTTATGGGAAGGCTCCACCAGGATAAAGAGGTCATCTAAACGGAGCAGTTTGCAGACGCCCTGGTAGAGGCTGCCGCAAGCCAGCAGACGGTTTTGGGAATAATCGATGAGAAGAAGCTTGTTGACGTTGTTGGTGGAGACAAGTGGCTCAGAGCAGGGTTGGACGATGAGAGGCGGGTAACAGGCTTTGTTATCATCCTCTGGGCCTGTATCATGTGAGACTAGTAGGGTTAAGTTTCCGGAAAGCTTGTAAACTCTATTCACAGCTCCAATATAGAGCGCCCCTGTGTTCCGGTGAACTGTCAGGTGGTTGAAGACCCAATCCCGACGTTCTGGGTGGAAACTATTGAATGTTTGTCCATTGCACAAGGATGGAATAACTAAGCTCCACAGACCTAGTAGAGAAGCTAGCAGCCCAAATTTAGGCTTTAAAGTTCTCTTTGTTGACCGCTGGCACTCCATGTTCATAGTGGCCGCTGAAGAAGAAGAGCGAACAGAAGAGCGGGAGATGGGTCGAGACCTCTTTTTGGTTGCTGAAGGCTGACTTGTAGGTCGAGGCAAAGGTCTTCACATGTTTCTACAAAAAGAAAAAAAATTAAATGTTAGCTGGGTCGTGACAATGGAAGCACATAAAACCTGAATGGGGAAGGGGTCACTCCGGTGAACGGTCAAAGTTCACCCCGAGTCAGAGAGCCCTATAAAGACGCACAGACAATAGTCGGAAACCATTACGGCGCACATTCCAAAAGAGTTGCTGGACAATGCAGGAAGGAGAGGCAGGTTACCACAGAGGAAATTAGGCTGACCTGAGTCATACCGCTGTCACACACACTGACCAAGGGGTTTCTGAGAGCAGGCTACCAGTCCGCAAACGCATAGCTAAAAGAATATAAAAAAATGTTGAATGCACTTGAGAGAAATAGACAAATAGCTGAAAGGTGCTAAAAACATATATTGAATTTACTGGAGTACACACTAACTTATCTCAGGGGCAGAATGAGGTTTGATGAAGCAGTTAATGTTTTTATCAGTCATTTCAACACTGTGCATATTTTGCCACATTTGGGATTTTTCTCCAATGGTTCACATCGGTGGCATGTGTATTTCTGATCATTGACAATATGGAAGCTTGAATTGTGACCTTAGAAAATCACTGAGTGGAGACTATTGCGGGTTCTATGTGGCTTCCTGAATTAAGATGAATGTTGTCAGCCCTAGCCCTGCGTCAAACTGTCCAGATTATACCCCACCTCAGGCCTGAAAGTTGTTTGGGTAGCTCCTGTGATAAATAGACAGAAGAACATGAATTCATATCTGGATGTGTTTATGATGTCTGTGCATTGCTAGTATTTTGTTCAATCTTTTACCCAATGTCATGACATGATATGATATGAAACTAACATCATGACGTGCATTTGCACATTGGGCTATTACATTACTGTCACTCCTCGGGTCAGCGCATGTTGTGTGACCTTTGCTACATTACCCCAGTTCATATTCATAGCCCGTTTACATTCTTCTTCTTCCGCCCAGCCCCCAACCCTTCACCATCCTTCTATCTTCACATATCTCAAAAAACATACAGCACATCAAGCAAGTTCTACAATTTATGCGGCCGCGCGGAGGCTGGGCTGTAGAGATCTATCTCTGTGAGCCATAAACTACAACATGGAGCTGTGCAGCAGCCTGTCCCCGGGAGTTAATTATCTCGTCCATTGGAAGGGAAGGCCTGGATCTTATTACTGGAACAAAGTGAGAACAAATTGGGAGCCACTTGCACACACCCCTCCTCTTCCTGCCTTTCTTCTCATGCCGCTTGTTTTACACGATCTCCATCTATTAATTATTATATTCTAAACATTGGCTTATCAGAGATTTATCATTCAATCAAAGTGAGATTTATTAGCGGGGGCACAACAATTAATTCATCTTCCACTAATGCCCCGGTGAACGGAGCCTATCCAAGCAACTATGGGGCTTAACCGAGGCACACCCTGAACGATGGGCAGTTAGTCGCAGAGCTGACACATAGACATACACGGTAACACCTAAGCGTTACCCCTACCCCGTAGCCCCTAACTACACTGTATCCTCCTCATTAAGTACATGTAATACACTGTGTAACAAACGTAACTACATTGTACATAACACTAACCCCAGCCCTAACCCGTAATTTGGTCCCCCTCGTCTTTCACCAGCCCCAAACAGTACCCCTAACCCCAGCCCCAACCCCATCCCCATAACCCTAACACTAACCCCAACCCCAACCCCAACCCCATCCCCATAACCCTAACATAACCCCAAACCCCAACCCCATCCCCATAACCCTAACCCTAACCCTAACCCTAACCCCAACCCCATAACCCTAACACTAACCCCAACCCCAACTCCATCCCTATAACCCTAACCTCAACCCTAACCCTAACCATTCTGTATGTACAATGTAGTTACATGTTATTACAGTTTGTTACACAGTGTATTACATTGTACATAATGAGGTAGATACAATATAGTTAGGGGCTAAGGAAAATAAAGTGTGTCCTACACAAACAAAATGTCTCAGGATAATAAGCATAAACCACAGTACCCGGAGAGAACCCACAGTGAGATGGGGAGAACATGCAGACTGCATCCAGAGACTGTGTGTTGCCCCCCCACCCCCTCTCCTTTTTTGTATGAAATCTGTGGACATGACCAGCCACAGGGAAAAAATCTGCATTTTATCAGTGTACTCTATCAGAACGGAGCCGGGTAAAGAGGCTAACAAGTGCAGACAATGGCGGTGCATCCCAAAATCAAGTATGATTAGGCGTAGCGGAGCAACAAGGGTAATTACCGCAGAGCCGGAGGAGGCGAGCCGGAGGAGGTGAGCCGGGCGAGGGGGCGCGGAGGGGATGCCAAGGGGCTTGAACGTGTCAGAGTCGGACGTACGTCGTTTGTCATGGAAGAGCAGCGGGGGCACGGGGAATCAAGGGTGAACCATGCGGCTGGAATAATCAGTGAATTGAATTAACAAGGCGAAGGAGCCTTACAAGGAGAGATGTAAAAGATTGTTGAAGCTGATTTGGGATTCCATTCCATGTCTAAAGTCTGGCAAAGTGGCAACAACATGCAAACTCGTGACCGTAAGTGGAGGTCTTACTAGAGGCTGGTATCTGAATGTAATTCTGTAAAGCATTTGGTTACAGTGGTTACAATTAGATTAGGGGTTGGATGCTTGGTCAGTTGATGCTTCCTCTTCATGTTGCATTTGTCAGAAAAAATCCCAAAGAAAATTTCACCCGTGGAATTAGTTTCTCCTTTTCACCACTGAATTTTCATTTTTGAGCTAAAAAAAAATAGCTATACCCACTGCTATAAGCTAAATCCCATTTTTACCGACCACACTAAAATCTGGTAATGACCATCTCACCCCCCCCCCTCCCCTTCCCCCCCCCTGTGATCAGCATGTACACTTCTCAGCTTTAAGTCTTAAATATAGACCCTCAGGGAGCATATTGATCGGTTTGTCCATAAACACAGGTTCTAAAGCCTAGTCAAGCTGTTCGTTGGTGTGTGTGTGTACCGACAGCCATGTGGGAGGTTGCTTTGTCCCTCAGGCACATTATTTCTATAGCCATAAATGTGCCACAAGACCAAAATAAAAAAGCCTAGACCCCTACCCTGACTTTCAGCTGCCTATGCTCCTTTGTTTGACTTGTACATTCGGTGGTATAATCAGCCTCCTGCTGAGCCAGCTCTCTGCACAAGCCCTACAGCCCTTTTTGCCCCGCACCCCAACCTTTAATCGTATATATGTGCACAACGTTTACCCCCATCCATCTTTTCTAATGCACTATTTTCCAACATGCCCCTTCTTCGGCTTGTCTCGGGAGAAAATATGTGGTGGCAACAGCTGCAGTATCCATTGAATGCGTTGGGAATAATGGCTTTTGTTTAGGTTGATTGCGTGTCCACCAGCTTTGTGGAACTTGACAGACACTGGACGATAAAGCAATTGAGAAAACCTAATATGCAGCATAATTCAGTTACTCAAAAAGATCATTAACATATAAATGCTAGCCTGACTCATGCTTTAAAATATAGTGGGTACCTAGTGACCTTGTGTTGACAGCAAACTAGACAAAAGAGAGGTACTTTCAGTTTTAATTGCGCAGCGGTTATGAGAATGTAGCTTGAGGTATATACAGGAAATGTTTGCCCTTAGTGCTGGCCCTTGCCATTTCAGCATTTTTGTGAAGAGGCTTGTGAAGATGAAGTTCAAGACTGTTTGGGAATTATATAGATAATGCATCTACACTAATTAACCAAGATAGCTGTAGTATTAGGCTTATTTGGACTGTACATTCATTTATTTTCTTCCAATTATTCACAGTAGGGGTCACGGGTGGCTGGAGCATGTCCCAGCAACTATGTGCCTGAGGCAGATAACACCATGGAAAGCTGCCAGTTAGTCACAGTGCCAACACGACCAGTTACCATTTACTCACATTCATTTACTATAGGCAGTTTTGAGTCACCAAATCACCTAACGCATGCATGCCTTAGGATACTATGAGTAAGACTGAGAACCAGGAGAGATACCAAGGTGACACAAGGAGGACTTCATACAGAAAGTTCATCACCATACATATTATATTTGGTCCTCTTAATGGATCTTTTCTTATTGCCATTGCCAGCCACTGTTTGGGAATGGCCTTCGTGGCAGATATGGAAGACAATGAAAGAGCATGAAGTCGGCATAGACAAAAAGACACTCTCATACCACAAGCTGTGATCCTGGCCCAGAGAAGACGCGTAGAGCTGCCTCCTTCATAATGAATAGTCACAGATGAAAAGGGAAAAAAACACCCGAGTGCATTGGCACACTGAGCCAAGCTGCTTCTCAGCACTTGTTAAACAAACAGCTCCCTGTAGCCGCCTGCTTTCTGTCAGTGTGTGTGTTACAGGCTGCTGTGCTGAAAAGATGGTCACTGCCTTCGCCATGAGCTCCAATGTGGTCGCTGTGCCAAAACTGGCCAAGGGGCAGTGCATGTGGTAGACGGTTTCCTTGAAAAACAGGCATCTCAGGAAATAACAAAGCAGCCAGAACCAGAAAATGTGAATAATGATAAGCAGTGCCATAGCGAAGCATTGTGGGAAATTTGGCCTGAGGGTTGCGCACAGTGTTTGGCATTAGGAAGTGGCCTCTGGAGCAGAAGCACACTAAACCGCAGTCACCCCGGAATGGGAAGCAAGTCTTCTGCCTCCAAGCTTTAGATATGTATTTCCTATTCTGTCTTCATACATACTAAGCCTCTTAACAATGAAGCCAAATTTGTTTAATCTCCGGCATTTATATTTACAGCAATTGTATTCAACCAGATAAAAAACACAAGCCGAAATCCCTTTACGGTGCGTAATCTATTGTTGCGGAATTGGGGGAAAATATAAGATTGTAATTTCATGGCCTGGATTAATGCCTTATTCCTTCAATGATTAATGTACAGCATGAAATCTTAATGCTTAGGTAAAAATGATATGCTATGAAGCTGGAAGACGTGAAGAGTGAAGACGTATTCCCATATCTGGCTTGTGAGAAGAGCAAAATCAGCTTAAAAGGGGCCTTGTGTTGGAGACACTGTAAATTGATTAGCGGAGGTGACATTATTAGCCTCCTCTCTGTAGATGAATCATGAATCGTGCATTCTTTAGCTGCGGTTATATTTATGCAACTCTTCTGTTTCAATCAGAAAATGGATTTCTTTGCATCCTTGCCAAGTCCATCCTTCGGCCTCAAACATAACCCATCCAGCCACCTCAAGAAAATCACACAGCAGCAGAGTGAGTAATTGCTATCATTGCTCTGTTTGGTTTCCTGTGTATGGATGGAGTCAGCTGGTGAGTTGCTAAATTTGACTCAAAACTAGAGTGCTAAAAAGGGACTGGAGCAATATATACAATTGTGGCTCTAATGAAGATCTGTCACCATGTTCTGTTTTGTTTATTTTTAGATGTGAAATGTGCCCCGCTCTGAGCTATGGCCTGTAATTTAGTGATGCATAGGAAATGAATGTGCACTTGTCCACGATGAAACATGTGCTCCGAGGGCACTCAAACAGAGCACTCACCGTTCAGTCTTTAATAGGACTGTGTGCAACTGACCCATATCAGTGCACTCATTCTGACTGAGTTTTGGAGGCTTGCTGCGAGGCCTTCAAATGGCTTTGGCGAATATGAGCCACTGAACACAGTCATGGCACTTCACACTGCCTCTCCAAGTTAGTACTACAGGATCAAAGATTGTAAAAACACACCCACCAGTGGCACATTCTGAGAGCTCTATAAAAGGCACATCATCATGACACAGGAATAACAGTCTTATAGCAGCTTATCCTGAAATGCAAACAAGGACGCGTGCATGTAATCTGTCTCTTTAACCCCTCTCTGTACAGGCCGCCTCCCACTTCACACACTTCAAACTGTTTGAGCAAACACAATCCAGCTTTAGCCTAAAACCACACATTGCAATATCATTGTCATTCTAATGAGGTTTGTTGTCCCTCCCACTGAGCTTCCTCATCCAAACTCAAAGGCATTTCGACTGTGTTCTGTGTGATAATCAAATCCAATTTATTGTAGCGTCTGGTGTAAAGGAAAACACGAGGAAGTATTTCTTGGCTCTTTATTTGCCAAACTTTTACACAGGCTACTGTCGGCCGTAGCCAACGCCACAAGAATATAATTAGTTTGGGTGGAAGTGAACCGTGTGCATAACACTAACAAAACTTACAGGGACAGTAGAAGAAGAACACTCTCAGATAACAGCCGAGTCATTGTCATAGCAACCCAAGTAAACATGCATTCAGACACCAGTAATTTAACTTGAGGCACATTAACATTAAAGTCTGTATCCACATTGACAGAACAGCCTCAGCCTAACAGGAATAACACTGGGTCATTACAGTGTATCCAATATACAGTGCACAAGTATACATACACAGCTGACATGTATAATCGGTATAGCCTCAATTGGCTGATGTGTAACTGACACATCTAACATCCCTCACTCGTGAATATGACTGAAGTCTGAATCCAGGGCTGAGATCCTCTCACAGCAGCCACAGCAGCATGTGCTCCATGCCTTATCACTGCTGCCTGTCATCCCGAGAAACTGCCTCTATTAGGCACCATTTCCATAAATCTAAATTGTAAAGGGGCTGTGTGAGAGGAACGGGAACCCTCAGCGGGAGAGAAAAACAAACAGAGTCACCCGAGGCCACCGGATCAGAGCGCACCTCGCACACATCCACGCTGGAGCAGACACAGACGCTTTGATTGACACTATACACATTTTATCAATTGGATGGCCTAACTGCCCCAGAGATGCTGTGAATACTGCCACTTTTGCTGCCATAACCTCTGTATAATACGTCTGTGCTTTGTTTCAGCAAACGTTTGTATCAATTATCAAACAAGTGTCACATGTAAATCATACACAAGATGGATACATGCACAACCTTGTGTTGATGATGAGTCATGTGTAAAATGGTAACAGGTCATTTTCACCTCGGTAATCTTGATTTATTGGGTTGTGCTGAAGTGTGAAAAGATGTGCATATTTTGTTCTGCATATTGCTCAGTCTAAAATATACATGAGCTGAGCAATATTGCATCTGATCTCATATGCATTTCATTTGTAAGAGCACTGTAGGGAATATGTAACAATTCTCATTTGCTCAAGTTCTCATTTGTGATCCCATTTAAGAGTCAGTGAAGCAGACAAATGCACTTGGCACTGGAAGAGTTGGCTGGTCTGTGAGGCCGCAGGTGCAGAGGACAACCAGAGGGGCAGTGACCTGAGCAAGTGGACAATTATGTGTTTGGAGTCGACTTTATCACATGATGTATAGTACATAAACTAAAGTCCAGACCTGTGCGTACGATGTGTGTGATGATGAAGATGTGTATTTACTTTCATTATCAGCACCCAAACTAGGACTTTGTCCTGTGGTACTCAGTCAAAACAACTCAAGGGTGTAACATGATCTGAAATGTGAAAGCATGATGGACCTGTAGTAGAGCTGTAGTATATTCAGGTTGGTCAGAAGTTGAGTCAGTTTTGGGAGTTGGTCTGGGCAAGGTAAAACAAACACATTCTATACATAACTATTCATGACCTCAGGAACAGGCAGAGCAACACATGTAGATGTATAATGATATCTCTAAATACATCATCTCCTTATTCATTCTCACACTTCTATACAACATGTTTGATCAGTGACACAGTGGCGTTTGACAGGGTCCTTCTGAAATAAGGAAAGAAAATGTACAAAGTTGGATAAAATAGTCAACAGTCTTGATGAAACGGGGAATCTACCACACCATGACTCCAGCTGGGTAACAAGCAGCCACAACCCCAAAGAGCTGGCACACCACATCCCGATTATCTGAGGCAAATTCACACATGAGGGGAAGCTCTAAACGCCCCAGACAGAAGGAGGAGGAGGAGGTGGAAAACAATCCCAAAAGCACTATTATTTGGTTCTAAATGTGACTTCCATCTACTCATTAGACAAACAGACCTGTTATTTCAAGTGTAAGTGTTTCTAGGGGGTGGAAAAAACAACTGTCACTCAAAGTAATCCTCTTTCGCTACTGTTCTCATCTCATCTGTTCTCATCTGTGGCAGCTTGGCGTAAACCCAGGTGTGGGGTAAAGCAACAGGAAGTAGGCTATTCTATCCATCTCTTTCATAAAAGAGGGATCTGAATGAAATGTGTTTTGCTTAGAGGGGCTCTAGGTGAAGATGTGTCACTTTGTACAGTAGCCAGGCAAGAGCAATGATGTAACCCCAACATGGAGCTAGACCATTATGATGTAATACAGAATTGTAGTCATGAAACGCTCAGTGGTGAGGCAGCTGTAGCACTAGCCATGATGAATCAATTATCTGTCAATGCAATTAACTAGATAGTGTGATCCCTTTACCCCCAGCGCACACAAATGGAGTAGCTGTCAGGGTGCATGGCTCTTACACAGAAAGAGAAAACTTCCACAAAGCTGCAGATTACATTTGGCACTGATGACGACCGTGGTATGGTTGACTAACAGCTGGACACAGTTTGCAAGCACAGCCAACAGAATATAAGCCGTACTAGCTACTTCATTAGGGCCACCTTTTCAACTGCAGGTCAATGCAACTAATGCATCAGCAAAATCACATGTTCAAAACAAACTGACCTCATTTCACACTGGGCATAAGTTTGTAGAAAATATCAAGCGAGTGGCTATTCTGGGGGCAAAAGTCCTACTGGTTTGAAAATAAGTAAACTCAGCAACTCAGCAATAGCCTCTGTATATTCTATACAGAGCGACTCAGTCTGGTGACCCTCCACTTCACAGAGACTTCCCCTCAGTTCAAACTTCTCCTGGTTGATTGGTAGCTGTTAATACCAGTCTTTACAACTCGCTCAAACAGCTGCATTTCCACACAACACAATTATCACATTCATTAAAGCTAGCAGCTCTTGCTTCAAGCTGCTAAAAATCACAGTAGCTCTGCCCAAGTTGCTATCACACTCTGTCTGGGGTCAACAGCAGTAGCTCCAGACACACAGTCTTATCTTCCTGGCAATGGAAGCACTTATGAGGAGTAAAACTGACTAACCCCGCTGACCCGCTCATCTCTGCTGCAGACGGAGAGTGCAGTGGCTAAACTACATGGCTTCTTCCTACACGGTATAGGCTGCAAAGCAAAATCAATGAGTATTGGTTTACATGTGGCTAGAATTCACTGTTTTAAGTTGCGGTTGAGATCTAATTTGACCCTATCTGCCAACTGAATTACTATATTGTTAAGGGGGTTTTTTTCAGGCCAGCACCATGACATACTTTTTCTCTACTTAAAAGTTTGATAAAGGCCTCGC
>JAVQKD010291169.1:0-12314 GCA_036025635.1 Philypnodon grandiceps
ATCAAAAAAGTCAAATAGACCCTTCCCATGTTTGTCATGGTTTGGGGGCGGGGCCTCTTAATTGCTCGTTAACAATATTAAAACTCTTAGAAATCACACAATGTCTGATTAAGGTGCCCGTTGGTGACATTTGTAGCAGATGTATGGGGCAGACGTATGGGGCTGTTTCGCCGATATACACCTTGCTGTCGGGGACGACAGCACAGGCCTAGTTTTTAAATTGGCTTTTTTTTCATGTGGGGCCCCAGATTGAGCTGCCACCCATAGCCCCCTAAAGCTACTATCACCGCCCCTGCTCCAGCCGCTGTCACAGTCACGATATTTGCTCATCACTACACAGGGCTGTTTGGGGAGTGCAGACCAAATTTACTACAAAAACTTTAAACAGGACGTTTAGACTATTCAATTCTGTTGTTTTTTGTGAAACTACAGCAAATATATTGTGAGGAAAAACACAGTTTAAGATGCGTGTGTGTTGCGTGTATAGCACCTTTTCTTTTCAATGGACGTATAGTGAATCAGCTACATCTCTGCAAATATAAGGCAATTTCTCATCAAATAACTGTTTTGTAGATCGCGGTCTGTAGTATGCCTTTATGAGCTGAACACTGTCGATACTGTCAAAATTATTTTAGTAATTTATGTGATTCTCCACGCTGCTCACTCTCTCGCTCTTCTCCATGTAAAGCCAAACTAAAGCCAAAAAGGCCAAAATGAATATCTTTAAAAGAGCATAAAAAAACTACAATTATTAACTATTTTTTACTCTAATGCAAATTAGAATTTGTCCACTACAATTTTGTTAACTTAGCTCTAAGTTATTTATACAGAATTGTTAACTGCAGACTAAAATCTCACCCGTATGTTTGTTGTGTTCATGCTCAGGGGGCGAAGTCGAGGCAGAGCTCAGGCTGAAGAAGAGGAGAGTATGGAGGCTGTAGAGAAGAGCCCTGCAGAAAAAACAGGTGAGTCCAGGTGGAGAAAACAAGCGTCTCATTCATGAAGATTATAGTTTGTCTCAAGAGAGTAGAAGTGTTTAGTGTCACCATCTGACACAAGCTTGTTTGTTGTGTTTTCCAGTGAAAGAGAAGCCATCAGGACGGCGGCGCTCTACATTGAGGAGAAAGTCCCAAACAACAGACAGTCCTGACCCTTCTCCAACTCCGAGCCCAGAGCCATTGGTCACACTTAGCCTCGAAGCCCAGTCGCCTGCTCTCGATCCTGGGCACGAGGCCCCTGACAGCCCCCCTCACTCCCCGACCCTTCACACAGCCCAGCTCAGCATTGTTTCCATGGAGACAGAGGAGGAAGTGGGTGTGGCTATGGTGAGCCCTACCCACAGCCCTTGCTCCAGCGCCCCAGAGACCCCGTGTCCTAGGCTGGAGGATGAGGATTCGTTGTCACCACTGTTCCAGCGGTCTCTGTCTGAAGACTCTGGTAGCTCTCCCACACCAAGCCTGGGACACACCAAAAAACAGTATGAATCTGTAAAAAAAAAGAAAAAAAAAAAAACTATTTCAGATGTCTAACTTGCTTGTCCCTCTTCAGTCTGAAGCAGTGTGCCTTCTGTCACCGGGGGGAGCAGCCTCCTCTGGGCCAGGGTCCTCTGGTGGTGTTTGGACCCACTCCTGGATACATCCCTCTGCACATCCTCAACCGCCGAGCTTCATCAGACAGAGACAATGACTGTCATGACCACTGCTACCGCCATGATCAGGCCACACCCTCGTAAGACATCCTTTCTTCCTGGTTGTTCTTCTTTTAGCAACATGGCAAAAATAATATGTTTTTATAAATGTCTGTCTTTCTTTTAGGTGTAGTAGTCCAGAACAGAGTGGTGAGTGCCCTATTTTTGTTTGCTTTCTCACATTATCACAAACAATCTGTTTGTCAAAATAATAAGAATTCCCATTCATATCTTCATCTTCAGAGTCTTCCGCAGAGTTCATGGAGCAGCTCGGACCCATCGGCCTTCCATGTGACATTGACGTTCAATCACTGTTTGATCCCACAGGTGAAATCATTTAAATCCGAATCTCATTAAAACTTACCTTTATATTGCTGAAATCCTTTGTTAAATTGCCATTTGCCATTTGTTCAGACCTCATCACTGTTTTACTGCTCCATATATGTCCCTACGTAGGTCAGTGCTGTGCTCACCTGCAGTGTGCTGCCTGGTCAGAGGGAGTGTGTCGGGGAGAGGGCCAGTCTCTACTTTATGTCGATAAAGCCATTGACTCAGGAAGTACACAGGTAAAAATACACCTGCTGTTACATGTGTGTAATAAAAATTTTGTGACCTAATATATAAAGGCAAAAACCCAAACCATCTAAATATATCTTATCTCTACAGGTGTGTGCTTTCTGTCAGAGGTTGGGGGCGTCTCTCAGATGCCGGGAGGCAGGTTGTGGGCGGAGTTACCATTTCCCCTGCGCTGCTGCGGCCTCGGCCAATCAGGAGAGGAGCCAGAGAGTCACCCTGTGCTCCAGACACGCCCACAAATGTAACGTTTAAAAAAAACCCGTTTTCTTAAAATGATTGGCCTAAAATGTATCACAGAACATGCACTGTTAAATTAAACTAAACATCATTGTTTAATCCTCTTGATTTTTTTAATTGTGATCTTGTTTTTCCAGTGTCTTTGCAGTGTGTGGTGTGTTCGAGGATCAGTGATGTTGGTGATGTCGGAGGTGGTTTGTTGATGTGCTGTTGCTGTGGAGACCATTACCATGCAGACTGCCTTGACCCCCCTCTGTCCACCTCTTCTCTGACCCGGGCTGGGTGGCAGTGTCCGCCGTGCAGAGTCTGTAGGGGCTGTGGGTAAGTATTCATTTAAAAGCATTTACATGGTCAAAAAGATGCAACAGGGCTCATTATGAAGATAATATAACAACAAAGTTTGATTAATAAAAATCAGTCAGAATTGTGACCATTTTAATCGCATATACAACTGGGTCAATGCAACCTCAAAATATATCAGGTAGCACAGTTGCCATCATGCAACCAGGAACTTGTGGTGGGATGAGGCCCTCTTTAGCACTGTATCAGAGACCGCTCAATGAGGTTTTTGAAAAAGCCTACAATTAATCCGCTCTCTTTCTCAACGCTGTTGCTAAACAAGTGGATGAGCGGACTGTGTGCACCGTACATGCTCAATGCACACTTTGTGCAGCAGACTTGCACGGAGAAAAAAAAAATCACGCTAAATTAAGGCAATCAACGTTAACGCATGCAATTCATTTTTAAAAAATATTTTAATGGTCAGTTAACGAAGAACATATTTAGGAAGGACACAGGAGTCAATGGTTACGAGTTCAAAAGTTCTTATTTGTTAAACTCACGTTTTTAGTTGCTTTTCGTTTTTACGGTTAAGTTGAACTTAACCCCCCCACACCCTGTGCCCAAAAGTAACAACAGAAGATCATAGTGAGCCATCCAAAATAAATAGGATGATGATGATGATGATGACAGACTAGGGCTGTAGAAGCTGGCGTTGTCATTGCGACCAACCCTATCCTAAAAAACAACCCGCACTTGACCTGTAAAGAAAAAGCAAAAAACGGTCCCACTAGGTCAAACAAAAGGCTGTGAAAAACGCCACAGCAGACATGGTAGCAGTCTATGTGAGCGGCGGAGAGCTCTGGAGCGCGCGTGTGGACGGGAGCGCCCCACATGTGAGACTAGAACTGTGCAGAGAGAGTGCAGGTGACCTACTTTTAAGCTCTGAAATGCGCCAAAGTCAATGAGCTCCACCACGTATCAAAAAGAAAAATTTACAAATATACGAATAGGAAAATGCATACAAAAAGGAGAATAATAGAAAAAGGGTGCGCCAGCACCTAACAAATCGCATTCTGTTTTGGCCGACATCCACTCCTGTTTTTCGCTCACAACATATTTGCCGTAGTTTCATAAAAACAACAGAAATCAGTAGTCTAGACGTCCTATCTCAATTTTTTGTAGTAAATTCACAGGTGCTGATAGCAGCTTTAGGGGACCAACAATCAATTAAAACTTTATTTATAAAGCGCTTTTCATACATTTAAATGCAACACAAAGTGCTTTACAGAATTAAAGACAATACCCCAACAACCCCCCGTCCACATACTCCTACACCTTATCACCAACACCACGCCACACACGCACACATTGATCACAGCCCAAAGGTGTAATTAATCAGATTTTTAAAAAAATTACAGCACTACTCTAAACGGATATAAAAGGATGGCAAGTGTCCAAATATTAGTGAAGGAATGAGTAGAGGTAGAAATGTGAGTTGTTGCACAAAAGATTATTCGCGAATTGAGCATAAAATAATCCAGTTTAGAAAAAACATTGCTCAGTTTCATGTCTGTGCTGTGTGCAAATTAGGAGAATCGCTATGAGCTTCCAACCTGTGGGTGGGGGCCAAATCACAGTCCTTAAATTAACCTACTCGTCACAAAAATTATGAAAGTAAATCAGTTATGGCTCCTGTAGCCTATTAATAACAATTGATAAATGGAAATGGAAAAATATGTAGACATTATATAAAAAAAAAAGAAAAAGAATGAAAAAGTGTTTGTTGTGTGTAATTTTGTCTGGTGCTTCTAAATTTTTTATGGGACTCCTAACGTTTAAAATTTAGGAGCATCGGTGCTACAATGTTTAAAAAATGTTTTAGCCCTGCCAAAGTTAAGGATCATTAGCTTAATTATTAGTCTGTATTACTCAGAAGGGTTTGTGACATTATTTTTTATGTATACAGCAAATGTTACCTTTTTGTTGTGTGTTTATGTGTTTTAGTTTAAGAGAAGCTGAGTGCTCATTGGTCGTTTGTGAACGTTGTGATAAGGCCTATCATCCACACTGCCTCAGTCCGGCTCTAGACCACCCTCCCTCCAGTGGCTGGAGCTGCAAGGTCACTATCAAATCTCCTCTTTTACTGCCAGACTGTTCCAAGTTCACCTTTGTCTAATAGACTTTTAATGCTCCATACTACAGAACTGCAGAGTGTGCCGGCGCTGTGGTGTGAGGTCATCGGGACAGTGGGCCAATCATCCGTCTCTCTGTGAGTCATGTGACCCAGCCTTACCCTGTATTCTGTGTGGAGACGCCCCCGACCTCTACTCACCGCAGGACTATGTGACCTGTATCTGCTGCTATAGGTACTTTCTACTGTTTTTTTCCTGCATATTTAAACCAGAGGAGAGGAACGGTAGACAAGGATTTAATTGCAAGGTTTTCAGGGTTATTAGACATTAAGACAAGTAATAAAAACTATATATACTGAATTGTATACCTTTTGTCATTTTAGTAGTAAGTTGTTCTTTCACCAAGTACCAAGTTTTCTTCTGTCTTTCAGGAGTGTCCATACAGAGTGCATTGTTCAGGCTGGAGAGGCGAGGTTGGGGGCTGAAGCTTACACATGCTCCACTTGCAGGCCTAGGGCGGAGGAGCCTGGGCTGACCACTCCCCACTGTCCTGTAACATCAACAACATTAACAGAAGTAGCTCCACCCATTTCACCAACATCACCCCACACAGAGGCTCCTCCTCAAAGTCCTTCAGTCCACAGCCCGGTTCAATGTATCTTCTCCCCTCAAAGTCCTATCAATGGTGACTGTACACACTCCCAGCCCAGCCCTACACACCTCTCACAATCTTCAGCACCTTCACAACCCACTTCCACTAAACTTTCACAAAGCCCTTGCCATCCGATTACCCCAGAAAGGCAAGAAACACAAAGTCCTGTCCCATTTGTATCAGAGCCCACAGAAGTTGGGTTAAGTTCTCCACCATTTGAGCCTTCAAAAATTCAAAAAGATCCTTCACCATCCACACAGTATCCAACAGATCTACAACCTGTTAATTTACAAGTTGAGCCTTTAAATATTCAAGAAAGTAATTTGTCATTCCAATCTCATTCTTTGAATTGTGAAGAAAGTCAGTTACAGTTAGCTCCTGACTTGTTAAAGTCAATCCCGGAACACCTGTCGTTATCTGAATCAAATCTGTTAACTCCACAGGAAAGTACATCTCACCAATGTCCTTCAAGAACTTGTTGTGTTGAGTTGAGTTTACCATTATCAAATCCCATTTCTACAGATGTTCAGTCCAGTCCCAGATTATCAGAGTTTAATTCTATTTCGGAAGGGTCTGAGCCATTGAAACCTGATCCTATGGAAATTGAGAAAAACATTTCCGACTCTAACACCAGTCCTCATAGGCCCACAGACCATCCTCCACAAAGTCCTGAACAATCTGTTTACGACTCCACAGTAGTCCCAGAATCCCCCATATCATCCCTCATGGAGTCTAAAGAAACCCCTGAAAGTCCAGCATCATTTGAGCCTCATTCTGAGACATCCCACATTAAAAGGAAAAGTCCTTCACCAATTAAACAAAATCTTATCGAAATCTCAGAAAGCCCCACAAGCTACCCTAAAGACTCCCAGGAAGATGTTGAAATGCAAATAGATTCCCCGAAACTGCAAGTAAGCCATACACAATCTTACCTCTGTTCAGCAGAATTTCAGGCTACCCAAGGTCCAATTGAAGACATGGAGCAGGAATCTACAGTACCACTACATCAAAGCCCCACCTTAGAAGGTCAAAACAGTCCCTCCCATCTCAGCTTGGTTGAGGAGGAGGAGAGGATGGAGGTTGATGATAGTTCAACGCTCACTTTGCCTCAAGAACCGGAATCAGTAGAAATTACAGATCAGGGTAGTCCTAAATCTCAAAGTCATCCACAAAGTCCTCTACCACGCAGTCCAATAGGGCAACAGTCTGAAGAAGACACCCCTTTGCCTCACATTTCTACATTGGATGAAGCCACGCAACCCCAAACTGAAAGTTTGCCCAATTCTTCTAGTGTTACCTTTTCTTGTCCCAGCCCACAACCCCCTCAAAGTCCTATTCAAACAGGCACATCAACTCCATCTACACTGGACAAGGAGAGCCCGAAATCACCAAGCCTTGATCAGGAATCGCTCAAGGCTGAACAGGACTTTTCCACACTGGAGCGGGACCTCTCTGCTGCCTACCATAGGTCCACATCAATGAGCCACACATCAGTACGACCCATCTCAGCACCATGTAGCCCTTCCCCGGACATTGTCAAACCATCTCGGTGTAGTCTCTCGCAACCAGCTAGCCCAGTACAAGTAGACTTATCTCAACCCATTAGACCTTTTGATCTGAGAATACCAGATTTTAGCAAAGAACCATGCACCTATACATGTAGTAACAAAGACACAGAATCACCTACATTGCAGTTAAGTCCTGATTTTCAAGGCCAAACACTGGAACAATCTCCTTCCACTTCATTGCCTGCCACTTCTAGCCCTACTATGGACCTATCCGAAATGCATAGTGAGGAGGCAGAACTCATAAAACCACCAGTTCAAAGTAGCACCAGTCCTACCCCCCCTGCACCGGAAAGCCTTAGCACTTCAGTGGAACTCAGTAGCCTATCTTTATCACCTTGTGCTGAACAAATTGGGGATTGTATGAAATCTTCAATCCCTATTGAAAGTCCCCATGTAAAAGCTGTTGAAGATAGCCCGCAACATAGTAGGTCAACAAGCCCCTTAAATGTCACTGAAATTTCTGCTAGCCAAGGAAGCCGAGTAGAGACAGGCCCTGTTTGTACCAGCCCTATTCTGACTAATGTTGCTTCAGCCGAGCATGAAGAAATGGAAGTAGATATTGAACAAATAGAGCCAGTTAGGCCTAGCAGCCCTGTAGAAAGCATCCATTCAAGTCACACAAATAGCCCTCTTGTTAGTAGCTTAGCAGAGCCGGGAGAAACAAATCATGCACATCCCGAATCGTTAGACACCACTCAAGCCCCTTCAAATCCCAATAGCCCTGCGCTAACACCAGCTAGCTTTAGTCCTTCACACTGTAAGCCATCTGAAGATAGTCCTAAAGATGGTTCCCCCTCTCAAAGTGCAGCTAAAGTCATCCATAGTCCGCCTAGGTCTAGTCCTGCTGGTCACGCTAGTCCTGTTTACATACACAGCACCAGGAGTTGTGCGATCCAAAGACCTACGTTAGATGGTAGCCCTGCACATTCTACTGAAATAGGGAGCTCCCTTCATAGCTCCACACAGGCCAGTCCCATACGCTGTAGCCCCTTAGACACCCTTTATATGGCTATTGGTGACACTGAAGCTACTTTGGGCCTTAACAGGGAAGAGCCAAGTCCCCTTTTTGCTTCTATGAATGAGGATGTCGCTTCCAAAATAGGTCCTGGTATTGATGAAGCTAATATTGAGGCTGAGCAAAGTAATATGCAATCCCCTAAATCACGTCAAGACAATTTTACACCAGTTAGTAGCCATGATAAAGCTGCTAGTCTACATCTTAGCCCTGAAAGAACTGCTAGCCCTTCAACTCAAAGACCATCTTTTGAATTCGATACTGCTTTAGCTGGCTCTAGCTCTTGCCCAGTTAGCCCGCAAACTTCTTGCCCTACTCAGGATAACACTGCAATGCCTAGCCTTAGGGAAAGCCCAGCTAGTCCAACATCTACTGTCTTTCTTTCCGCTTGCCTTGCTCAAAATGTCACAAATGATGCCTCAGAAGCTAAAGCTAGCCCAATTGAAAGCCCGGTTTCTTCTCCCACACATCAGAGCAGTCGACCAACAAGCCCACAGCAGCCTGAAGCAAATCCCAGCCCCTTGCCTTTAAGGTCTGAGGCTAGCCCAGGTGCAGCTAACTCTTTTCATTCCGAGACTAGCACTGGCCCTGTTGTGGTTTCTGGTGACTCTGTGAAGACTGAAGTAAACACTGGCAATGGACTTCTTGTCTCCGAGGAGCCTCTTCCTGTTTCTCCACAAAACCCAGAAAAAGAAATGGATTTGCCACAAGAGGCAAAATCCACTTTAGGTGAGTGGTATTAAAAAATGTCTTCTAATACTGACATTGAAGCTTGTTGTCACAGATACAACCGAATCTACATCTATAATACAATCAAAGTGTTAACAATTTCCACTGTTCTTCCAGGTGTCTCTGTGGTGGAGGAGCCTAAGGAGATGGAAGTGGAGCGGAATAATGAAGAGCCAATGGAGACAGAGAGTTTAGAAGAACTTTCTGACTCTGAGCAGTTGGAGGAGGTGAAGGAGAAACATCATGAAACAGAAGAGAGGCCTGAGGGCAGAGGTGAGGAACAGCCTTCAGAAGAACAAGAGCCAGAAGAGGAGATGCCGAGCTTGAAGAGCCTTTCTCATTCAGGTATAGAACTATTAAAATGTTATATTAGGGCAGATGATTGTAACATAAGAACAACTTTTATTTTCTCACACTTTAACTACATGCCAATTTAGGATATACCTCTTAGCAGAATAGTAATTGCAACATATGGTTGACTATCTTGGTAGAACAAGTTGTATATTTCTGTCACTGTGCAATATACAATTATGTTAGGTTTTTAAAATCCATTTGATGGTTTGAAATTTAAAATATTGCTCCTGTCATTATTTCTGCACTCTTAATAGTAACAGTAAAAAAATTACTAAATCCTCCCTGTTTTGTGTTTACAGGAGTTAAGTTGACACCAGTTTCTAGTGAAGAGCATCATTCTCCTTGTTCTCCTGCTGCCTCTCCCGTCCATTCACAAACAGAGCCTTCCTCCTTGACACCAACTTCACCAAACTCTGCCTTATCCCCTCACCCAACCTCCCCTCATCCTTCCCCTCCTCACCCATCCTCCCCTCACCCATCCTCCCCTCATCCATCCCCTACTCACCCATCCTCCCCACTTCCATCTCCACCACTCTCTCTCAGAGCTGGTCCTCTGGAGTCATTCCCTTCCATTTCTTCCACTGAAATTCAAAATGAACAACTCTCCCATCAAGAAACAAATATCGAACCTCACAATGTGAAAAATGTAATAGAGGAATTGGAACCCACGAATCAAATTGAAGAAGCTGCAAATAAAGAAACTGTATCCACCAATGAAAAAGAACTTGTATGTGTTGAGCTAACCAATCAAAAAGTGGGACGTGCGAGTCAAGGAAGTGACATTGCCAGTGAAAAAGAAGAACCATCAAGTCAGGATTTTGAATTGACCGATCAAGAAGAAGAGCTTTTAAAGGACACAGATTTTGAGGGTAACTCTTGTTCTTCAATATTAGATACTGACCAATCACAGTGCTCGTTTGAAAATGCTGAAAGCACCAAAGAAGATCAATCTGAAGTAGATTCTTTAGAGAAACAAGATCTTCAGGAAACTGTTACTATCAAGAATAAAGAGTCTGAATTGGTTGAGAAAACAGAATTTAATATCACAGAGAGAGTTGACCAACCTGAAATTGAAATGTTAGAGGAGGAGCCTAAAGTCATAGAAGATGAAGTTTGTGAAAATCCTAAAACCCCGGAAGAAAAGGAAGTGTTGTCTAAAAGTTCTGAAATTGAAGACGTATCCCAAAATATGAATTTAGAGGAAGAGACAAAAATTACCGAAATGGTCGAGCTACCTGAAATGCGAGCTAAATCGCCAGAGAAGCTTCAAATCGTTGAAAAACATGGTTTGGAACTTGCGACAGGAGGGGCATTGCCTAAAACTGTGATTTGGGAAGAACCTAAACTGGTAGAAGAAAGCATTGTCCAATTTGAAACTGAGTCTTTAGATGAGGGAAGTTCAGTTATTGATGGAGATGAGTCCATTAAACTTGACAAAATTGTGAATGACTCAGAATGGAAGGAGCCTATTTCAAAAACACCTGAAAGAGCGGGTCAATCACAGGTTGCAATATCAGAGAAGCAGCAAACAATTGTTGAACAGGCTGAGATTCCTAAAATGCAGGATAAAATTGATGAGAGACCCAAAACACCAGAGGAGATGGTGAAAATGGTCGATCAGACAGAAGCCACCTTGTTGGAGGAGGAATGTCCAATTGAAAAATGCGTTGAACTTCTTGAACTGCAAAATAATGAGAAGACTCAGATACCAGAGAGAGAATTACAACCTAAAGAAGAATGGGAGCAACCTCTAGAAACGGTAGAAATGGTCGACCATTCAGAAGCAGAGCAGTGTGAAGAAAGGGTGGAACTTCTAGAAGATAAAATGGCAGAGAGCCCAATAACACCAAGGAAGACTGGGGTAGAGATTAAATTAGTTGAAATTACTGAAGAAACTCAAGATAAATCCCCAGAGAAGGAAGTAGAATCAGATCTTGAAGATGCAGTAAGCCCTGTGCTGGAGTTAGATCCCAGTCTAGATATGGAGGTAATGGAGTTGATGTCTGCTTCTCCACCTCCATCCCTCCTCACCCTGTCCTCTCCAAGCCCCACCTTGCACTTCTCTCGGCGGGGCAAAGGGCGGACCACACTTCGGTCACTACAGGCTGAATCCAGGGCTGAAGACGACCTTACCATCCGGCTCAGACAGTCACCATTCTCTGCCGAAGCTTCACCAGAAACGTCTCCAAACAGGCTTCCCATGACTCCGCCCCCTCTGTCGCCACTGACCCCGCCCCTCGGAGCATCACCAATCGCCAGTGAGAGTCCACCACTGTCCAGGGTGAGTTTAGGTCTTCATTTCAAACGGGACAGAAATTGCTAGTTTCTGTAATATGTTTTCTTTAATTTTGATTTGTCTGCTCCTAGCCACAGGTCCTTCCCACCACAGTGATCCCTTTTACTCCTAAAATTGGAATGGGCAAACCAGCAATCACCAAAAGGAAGTTCTCGCCGGGACGTGCCAGGGCCAGACAGGTACCAAACATCAAATAAGCTTTTGATGTTTATTTATTACTTAAATGTTTTTCTTTGTGAAAACTTTTCCAAGTTCACAAAACCTGATCAGCCTTAGTATAATCCTAACATTTGTGGGTGCTGTTTGGTGTTGTGGCTTGTTGAAATAGTTTGAAATTTTATAACGAAACAACCAAGGCGAAACAACGATATTATGGAATCACGCCGGCCCGCGTCTGCATCCGCAGATCCTAGCTGTGAACATGATAACTCAAAAACGAATTGCCCGATCAGTTTAAACTTTTGCACACAGGTACATACCATAAAGACGCCGAACTGTATCAATTTGGGTACTTCTACATTCACTATTAATTAATTAATTACAGGCAAAAACTGTGAACGCAATAACTCAAAAAGTCTTTGCTGGATCCATTTCAACTTTTGCACTCAGGTACATATCATGAAGACGCAGAACTGGATTGAGTTTGGTACATCTTTGATTAATGACAATTAAATAATTCACTAATTAATGTTTTGATGCACTTTTATTGACTAGGAATATGTCTGATATTTAAAGCAAACTTTCCAAACTTGCATATGTCACCAGGTATATATGCATATATGTATA
>JAVQKD010292965.1:0-12790 GCA_036025635.1 Philypnodon grandiceps
TTTTAAAGATAGAAACAAATGCATGTTATATTAAAAATACAAATAACAATTGAATTTTGTGGGCTACGAAAAATTAGGAAAAGGTCATGGAGAAGTCATGAAAAAGTCATGGAAAAGCATAAATGGAAATGTGTATGAACCCTATGCCAAAAACATATAACTGGAGAATGCTTGTATAAGTCCGGTCCCACTGATTCGTAGCTTGGGGAGAAGTGGGCCTTTTTAAATAAACAAGTATACATTTTAGTCAGATTTGTTAGTTAGCTAGTTATTTCAAGTGAATTTAATAAACGGTTAACAACAGAGTGACACTGGACATAAAGCTCCAAGAGAATCCTTCATTTTTATACTTCCTGTAGATTGAGGTCACATGTTTCCATTGGTTGAACATGTAATACCCTTGTCATAGTGAATCCTCTTTTCTTGGCTCCATTGATTATGACTTTTACCCTCTGCTAAACTTAAGGTGAATAGATCCTGAATTAACCCAACTCCTGGTACACAGCAAAGAGCAAATATGTTCACAGTATGTTTTACAAAGCCATCGACAAAATACAGCGATCTGAGCAAAACGCCCGCGAGCTCCACAGCAGCGTCTAGCAGTTAGCTCTCATAGCGCCTGTCAAAGAACAAATCAAGCTAACGTTAGCTGATAAAAAGTATTAAAATTGTCTACATGCTTATTGAGGCTACCACACGTAGGACCAAAAAGAGCTCACTGTATATATTATTTTTGATGAAAATCTTGTCTGTATCCCCTTTTAATACACTCCATGCCATTTTCTAATATTGTCTCTCTATTAAACATGCCCTATATGGAAAACAATACTGGTATTATTAGGCCCAAGCCTCAAAGGCAAGGGCGAAGCACTCACGTGGCATCGAACATTTCCAAATGGGAAAAAGTCACCCGTCCCTTTAATTTGACGCAGTCTACCATGAATATAAGATAATAATTTATGGTGGACCATTGATATTTGGTAAATCATTCAAATCTGAAGATCTACATATTTAGCCCGCAATGATTTAAGCTTTTTCCTCTTCCAGTGACACATAGGGGAGGCAACTCCTTATACCGATACTAAATGCATTGTGGATAGTAGCCGCCTGTAGATTACATGCTGCTATCCCAGTCAGCGCGGTAATTACAACAGTTACATTGTCCGCATTACCACATGTAGTAGTAGTAGTGTAATAAATCGCTTTTCCCGGTGCCGGCACCACCCGTAATAAACACGTGCAATGGCTTTGGTTCTTTACCAGCGATCTTATCTAAACACCATTGAGGATTTCATAAAAGATAGACAGCTGTAGCTCATTCAAAGATTGAATTAGGGCTAAACCCTCACGAAGGCTCATAACGTTTGCCTTTTCGAAATGGCAAATCTCTTCGTTTGTAACGGCTAAGTCCAGAATGTTCGGTTCATGCTGATGCTCAGAGCTACCCTCCTGCACTCTTTTCCTCTACTGCACCACAGTCTCCAACCGTTCAACTTCCTGCTCTGGGCAGAGCAAGCACCACGCGTCCTCTATGACTCCTCATTGCCCATCATCTCTCGGATCTCCTCTAAATCTTCCAACTCTACTTCGAACCGCAGTCTATTTGAATCAACAATTGACTCACTACCCCGTTTGCATAAAACTGCTCAAATGTTTCATAATATGAAGACTGCTTAAGGTCGTCATCATTGCGATACGGTATAAACAACTGAAGCTGACTTTGAAAGAATAGCTGTGGGTTTTTAGTCTCAGAAAACCGAACATACCTAACCACGGCTGGTTTAGTTCATGTTCGTCTAGTCCGCCTAAGGAGTTCTGTAGCTGGAAAGGAGTTGTACAAGTCTCCTTATGACTAACTGAGCGATACTTGGATACAAAAGTCCGGCCTATTAAGGTACTGGTCAATGACATTAGTCATCCAAATATTATCCGACACCATGTCTTCATTAATCTCAGTAATGGGTTTACTCATTGTAACTATATTATCGCTGGTTGGAAGAAAAGTTATTTTACGAGTGAACTGCGAGTGATGCATATTTGTTAATCGATAAACAGCTTCCTGCGCAGAGATCACAATTTATGAAGATAAACGCTACCTAACCTTTTCAATGTCTCTTTCGCACTAACATTACCTTTTGTTACATTGAAAGAAAGATCAACGCAAGGATAAGTGTGGTTAACAATATTTATTCTTTACATAATTCCATCCATCCATTTTCTTCCGCTTGTCCGAAACCGGGTTGCAGAGGCAGCAGTCTAAGCAGGGAACTCCCGCCTTTGACCACTGCCTGATGCACATTGCACCAGTATGGTGCCTCCTGTGGGTGGTGGGTCCACGGGAGGGCCTGACAGCGTGTGCTCGGGCGGGGACTCAAACCACCGACCCTCCGGTTGAAGGGCGAGCATCTACCCACTGCAACACCGCCGCGGCCTCTTTACATAATTATAAAGGGGTATTCCCGTTCTGCTTTATCCATGCACTGGCATCAAACAATGTTAAACCCAAATTCAACCACCACTTTACGGTGGATAAACCCGCAATTTATTAAACTATTGCAATCTGTTCACAGCAAACCCACATCATACACTTTGTTCACAGCAAAACAAATAGAATGCACTCTGTTCACAGTAACCAAGTAGAATGCACTCGACCGCTGCAAAACAAATATGATAAACTCAGGGCACTGCAAAACAAAAGGATACACTGTTCGCTACAAAACAAAGAGGATGCTCCCCATGCATTGCAAACCAATAGGATACACTCTCAAATAGTAAACACCGCACACGATGACACTCCAAACAGGATCGGGTTCTAAGATATTTAATGTGAACAGACAAGATAATTTTTCTTACGGGGAAGTGACCCCAACAAAAAGGGCAAGAGATAAAGAAATAGTTAGTCTGCCCTCACAAGTCGATGCACCAAAAGGCAGGACGGACTAACTAAAAAGCTCTAAAAGCACAGCAGGTAACCGTGACAACTGTAAAAACAAAACACAAAATTACCAAATGGTTTTAATCATTTTAATTGTTTTAGTCTAAAAAAACCTAATAAAAACTGCATACGTGTGTCGTTGGATTGTCGCACCGTGTCAATGAAATGTTATCAACAGTCTTCATTAAAGGCGTGCCCTATCTTAATACCACTTTCAGAATAACTAAAAACTATTTAAAACCATAAATACCCGTGGTGTCAACTTTCCCCACGCCCAGGCAACTTCCGCCCAATTTTCCTCGAATCCCTGTGACCCTGCCATACAAGACACTTCAATCAAACAATGGGATGCGTGGGCCCAGCAAGCACCAGGCCACCCACAGGAAACTGGCAGCTTCCCTTTTTATAAGTACTTACACTGGCGCAAGTGCGCCACCCTGTGGTACCACCCGTTACATTCCTCCTCATCAGTATGCATCGGCGACCCGACGATGTACCTGAAGAAACTATTACTCAATACTAACACTTATACTTAAGTCTACACAGATTGGGGCAGCCTATATGGGTGTGAGTGCTGTCCAGCTGTTTTCCTTGCTGACCTACTGGGCTCAGAAACCACAGATGTGCCAGTTTCCAAAATGGGTTTTTGGCCTGGAAAAAACTCAGTCATCACATTTTCAGCAATATCAGCATCATCACTCTCAACATCAAATCAACAATTTCATCCTCTACTTTCAGGGACACTCCTAAGCTCGTCCCTGTGTACCTGGCGCAGGGGCCCTTCCTGACCCACCGGTGCTATGGAATACACTACCCCTCAGGCAGGAGGTGGACAGACTATTTCATAAGGAGTTGGGTCATAAAAGTCCTGAATCTTGCTCCGACCTCGCAATGAGTGATTCCTTGTATACACAAGATCTCCCACCATATAATCTGGAGCAATGCACATATCCTGATTCTTTTTGATCCCTCTGAGCTCTTTTACTTTATACTCTTTGTTGTACCATGTCATAAGCAAGAGCTAGGGATCCCCATTGGTTTCACCCCATCCACCAAAAAATCCACTGGCAACCGTTCCCTACCAAACATACAAAGTAGGGAGTCATGCCCGTGGATTAATGGACAGTTGTATTATATGCAAATGTGACTTGCAAAGGTTTCTGTTCAGGCTGATGGGCCAAATTACTCTCAGAATGTCTACCCTGATCACAGTGTTTACGGCTGGGGGGGCCCAAAAAACTGAAATCAATGTTTTACCAGCGCCTCAGCAACGGTACTAGCACGCTGATCCTTTGTGGGGACAGTTTGTGTAAACTTTGAAAAGACATCAGTCACTGAAGTCTATTGCCAGACCCTCATGCGGTCTACATGCTTTGACTGAGCCCATGTGGGTTTTAACTTTTGGCAGCAAAGTCTTTGATAGCACACACCGTTCACAATTTTTACACCATTTCTCACCATTCTCACCATTTCTTCATATTTGTCCAATAGTATCGTGAACGAATTAAATGGAAAGTCTGCTCCACCCCCTGATGTCCATGATTATCATGAAGGGAGTGTAGAATGCCTTCCTGCAGACACTGAGGCAATACCAGCTGTTTAACCTTGGCCTGGCCATCTGGCATGACAGTATCATGGTAAAGAACAGATCCCTGTTCTTTGAGATGGCCCCACTGCCGAACCAACTCCCTGGTGGCCCTATCAATCTCTCTCGCTCTCCAGCATCAGGCATCCTACCCCTAGCCCAATACTTCATATAATATTTTAAAGTTACATCAAATGCTGCCAATTCAGAAGCCCACCTCTGTTCTTTTGCTCCAAGTTTTGCTGTAGCCGAATGACTTAACAGATTATTATCTGTAAAAACGGTACATTTATTACCCAGCAGATACTCTCCAAATTTCTCAGTAACCACCCACTTAAGAGCTACCAACTCTAACTTCATAGAGCTATAATTATTCATGTTACGCTCCGTGGGCTTTAAGCTGCAGCTTGCAAAAGCTATAGGGCGCAACTTACCCCCATGCTCCTGCGAGAGGACTGCTCCTAAACCTCCGTGACTGGCATCTACTTCCAACACAAAGGGCTTCTGGAAGTTTGCATAGGCAAGAACAGGAGTCGTCATTAATGCAGTTTTAAGATTTTGAAAACTCTGCTCACATTCCATGTTCCAGAATTCCCTCAAAGGTTTCTTAGGGGTTTTGCCCTTTCTCCCAGGAGGAAGCAGTTTAGCCACAAGACGATTTAAAGGGGAAGCTAAGTTAGAAAACCCCCCCAATAAATCTCCTATAGTAACTAGCAAACCCTAAAAATGGCCGAAGTTCTGTCAAGTTAGCGGGTTGTCTCCAGTCACGTTATGCAGCTACTCTGATACTACATGGCATAAGTGCTTAACCCTTTTCTTGAAAAACGTCTCTAATCTAATCTTGAAAATACTTCTAACCATTGCAGATGTTGTTCAACAGATGATGAAAAAACAATAACATCATCTAAATATCATCTAAATACAAAAGCACTAACGGTAACGGCAATCTCCAAAATAGCGCTCTATAAGGTGCTGAAAGGTACTGGGCGCTACACAAGCCAAAAGGCATACGGTTAAATTCAAATAACCCGAATTGTGTACAAAAAGCAGTTCTTTCCTTGTCCCTTTCAGCCATTTCAACCTGTCTGTATCCTCTGGCCCAGTCTAATGTTGTAAACCACTGTGCCCCAGCCAAAGCATCCAGAGATTCATCAATTCTTATGTAAAGGAAATGCATCCTATCTTGTTTTGGAATTTATCTGTCTGTAGTCCACACACATCCTTCTTCTGTACTAGGACTATTGTTGATGTATATGGGCTACTGCTTTTCCTGATGATCTGACTCTGTAATAACTGTTGAATGTAATTACGGTCTAGGTCATATTGGGAAGGAGGGATGCGTCGATAAGGCGGTCTTACAGGTGGTTCATCTAATGGGATCCCCTGTGTGATTAAGACCTAGATCACTCCTTGCAAAAACTTTGTTATACCTTTTCAACAAGTGTCTAGCCTGTTGCTTCTCCCTTCACTGCAGATGTTCAAACTCAGGTAAATCTAAGTCAGTATCATCCAAGGTAGTTTCATGACTGAAAATAAATGCCACACAACTCTGTAAGTCAACAGAAACCTGTATCTTGGAATCCTCTGTTGCAACAGTAGCAGTTTGAACAGTAGCTACAACTCTCCGAGGTGTTAACCACATTAGTAACGGGAACAAATGTCTTACCCCTCTCGGCCTTCACTAAAGAAGGAGAAACCAACAACCCCTCTGGGAGACTACCCCCTTCAGGACCCAGGGGTTCAACAAACAAATCAATGGACTGGTGTGTGGGTATCTGTGGACATGTAACAGGCACATAACAAAGACTGCCAGCTGGGACACAAAAAGATTTCTTACCCTGCACTCTGACAGGATGAGGGTCTATGGAGTTGGCCATGGTTTCCATCATTTGACAGTATCTCAATGCTCTCCTCCACCCCCGTGGTGCTGACTTGAGTACAGGTGTTTCCCAGAGGTCAGGGCCATATTGCTTGTACAACTCAAAGTATAGAGGGTTTAAAAAATTCATTACCAATACCCCAGGTACATTAGATTTCTTCTGTTTCATGTAACTGTCTATTGGATTCTCAACAACCAATACACCTCGACGGGGGAGCGACATTCTGAACTTGATGTCACGCAATCCCACAATGCACCTGTCAGAGCGAGTGTAGACAGTCTGCGGACCATTGACTGTAATGTTATTAGGACGATACTAAACAACCATTGATGTGTTATTGGACAGAAAGAAGATAAACAAAGAGTTAGTGTTAGTTTACTGGTTGGTCTGGTGGACATACAGCATTCTTAATTCATACTCCACGAGAAGTAAGAACTTTCTTCTCTCACCTCATGGTACAAGAATGAGAAAAAAGATTGCCTCGGCCAGGACCAGGCAACTCAGCTGCCAAACTCCAGTGCCCACCCACCAAGTGTTGCCAGATGCTCCAAACCATATTATCGTACAGGCAGCCCGAAATGATAATGTTTTCTCAAAAAAATATACAAACTAAAGAAAACTACCAATAGGGCACTAGAAACTAGTCTGCTGCATCTAAACTGTAAGCAATATCAAAGCCCCACACTCACTGCTAGCTTTTTAAACAGCATTTATAAAACCTACACTGACCTGACATACTGTGATAGTGGCCATCTTATCACCCACAAACATATTTCACCAAGTCCACATAGTTTTCATTTTTCAGCATTAATGGTTTTGCCTCGGACAACGAACACCTTTGTAAAGTTATGCATATAAGCCATGTGGCTTTAAGCTTCATTTTCACAAATGTAAACAAATGTGCTTTGTAGTGAAGTATTGTATTGCCCACTCGCTCACTCATTTATTCATTGTCTACAGGAGGGTGTAATACAGACCCGGGATCAGTTCTGTGAGTGACATTACTGAATGAATGAGGTTAAATCTGACTCCAGATCAGATCATCAGTGAATCACAGCTGGGAAGATACAACCACTAACCTCATAATCATCGTACATTTGCCTATTTTTAGAATTCATGATCAGACATCGTACAGGGGTCCAAATGATCACACAAATATGATAATTATCATACATCTGGCAATACTGCGCCCACTACAAGCAGTAATCAACAGTTATGCAGTTTTAATCAACATTTACCGTGTATCTTGTTGCTAGAGAACGATCAGCCTGTCCTATGGCCTTACTAAGCTTAGCTCAACTTGTGAAACAGTTTGAGTGATTTCATGTAAAGTGGAGCCACTGCTGTGACATATACAGAGCCGTGGCTGTGAACATGCTGTTACTCTCTCACTGACTCAGCCAGCTGGTCATCAAAAGTCTGTCTATGGTGTACAAACTACTGCACCGGCAAATAAACTTCAACATTCACATTTCTGACCAATCACACAACAGTTCTTCCACACCCTTCTGCTCAGCTGGTGTGTCGAGAACACGCTGCATGAACTGCTGAACTAGGGCTACAAGATATAACCACGTGTTTTTCTCGAAACCCCTTGTGCCAAGAAAAAGTTCTTGATTCTTGCGAGGTAAAAATTGCCTATTATTCTGTAATATACATGTGTACATACACTTCACGTATCATGCCATGATGCGTTCACTGACAGTCTGGAGAGAACCCACAATAACTCAGAGGACATGCAGACTTCACTTATCATAATTGCTGTGATGTGACACTGAGCTCACAGTATGAAGCCTGACCATTGATGACAGGTGTAAAAGGCCTTAAAATGTAACTGACACATTCAATAACAGGGCTCATGCAGGGAGGAAATTTTAATGAGGACAACTAATAGCCCACTGTTGTTATGATAATTTTTGAAAACACCTAAAAGCGTGGTATAATTTTGTTCTCTCGTCAAAAACATTCCTGGAGTTGTTTCGCTTCATTCACTGGTTTGAGAAATCCTGTATTTGCTACCTTTCTGTGAGCTCCAAATGCCTGGTTTCTCCTTATCCCCTCTACCTCCAGTATTGCCCCTCATAATTCAGGAAGCGCTGAAACCTAAAAGTCACCAGTCAAAAGTCTAACTGTTACTAATGTGTACATTAAATCAACATAAACAATGTGAGGTACATTCACTAATGTTTCCTAAAAAGGCTCTGACATCACCTACATGTAGCAGAGTGGTTGGCATTTGTCAAAATCTTCAATCCATCTTAAATTGCAATATTTTGTGGCTAATGCTAATTCTCCATTGAAAATACATTATGCTCTTACCTCCAGTTGCCGTCATTCCGGAATTTAGAACTTTTTGTTTACGAACTTTTAAAGGGTCTTTATAGTTAATGAATAATTGTGTCCTCTGTCCCCCATCTCAGGGTATGACTAGCTAATAAAAGGCATCACCCAGCTGCCATATTGTGAGTTTTTTGGGGGCAATTGTTTTCTAAGCTATATGATATTTTAACCTCTTTCATTCTACAAATACCATTTCACTCAGCATTTTGTTGTCAAGCCTTTTTTTAAATACACCCAAGCATGCATTTTCTTGATAACAGATACTAACAAATAGCCCATTAGACTACAATAACCAATTTTCCCACTTGATTTATGTTTGAGGAGCGGGCGCAACATCAAATCTCCTCCTTTTCCAGCTTCTACTTAAGTACCTTGCTAATTGCCTTCCACTAATTCACTTTGTAAGTAGCCCATGTATCACGTTTGAAGCATTTACCCCTTTATTGATTTGTATATAACAGATTGAATGAGGGGAGAGGGTCTGGCAGACTTCTGAAATGGTTTCCGATCGATATGTTGTGTTAAAATGGTGTATTTTTGAGGTCAAATGGTGACCTAAGCAGTATCTTCAGCACTTTAGAAAGCCTTCATCAAGGATATTTATTTCTAAAGGCTATAAAGAAACACTATTTGTCAGCAGTCTCCATAAGGTTGAGATTTAGCCAACTCTGAGGCAATCTGAATGCATAGGTGAAGGTGAAGTAATAAAAAAAAAAAGATTGAAATTGTCTATCTGACGTCACTTTATATTACTATTATGGATAATTGATGTATAGCTTTGTCATGGAAATATAGTCAGACCCTTCAGCAACTGTAATCTGACCTATGACCCCGATGCCTCAGGTCAGGGGAGATAGCCTGTAAATTCTATTGAATTATAGTAGCCGACCCGATATTCGGAATAATTCCGGCACAATGACCAACGGATTGACAGTAAAATCAACCATTGACAGCTCCACCTCGTATCAATGCAGGACCAGACACAGATTGGGATCTTCAGGGACCAGTCTTTCCGGAGTCGGGGAGGAGACTTTATAATATTATAAAAGGAAGTAACTACTTTTGTTCGTTGGTCATTTTGTAGATGACCTCTGACGACAGCAGTAATGTTGTTCTGCTACAGTTGGTCAAAGTGGTCTCCAACAAACTGTAATGTTGCTGTAGAGGCCAGAGGGGAGGGACTAAAGACAAATCAGCAATTTGAAATTAAAGTAATCCATTACATCAGAAAGATATTTACATTTTCTAACTTTTTATTTTATTTTAGAAAATGTACAAACTACACCTTTTAGACTTCCTATAGGCCTCAGTGCAGTGGCAAAGTGGTTAGCACTGTCACATCACAACAAGAAGGGCCTGGGTTAAATTACCAATCCAGGTAGTAGGGGCCTTCTGTGTGGAGTTTGCATGTTCTCCCTGTGTCTGAATGGGATTTCTCAAGTTTTCACTATCAACCTAAAAGTTGTTTGTGTGTGTGTGTCCATTTGCATGATCAAGGATTTAAAAATTATTTGCAATATGTGCAAGCTTATAGAATTACAGAGGATGTTTGACAATAGCGTCTGTCAATGTCAGTGGAAAGACTGCTCACAAAATCACAACTGTACGATTGGTGTAACTATTTGGACCTCATTAGCGCTGTTAGCATCAATGCCAATTGCTATTAGCATCTCTGAATACAACCAAAAAATCCACCAAGAACAACTCTAGTCCTTTTTCCTTCCCCTCTTCTCTTTATAGACTAGTATTTCTTTTGCTGATACTTGCTTCAGTATGAAAGTTTTTTTGCCATACATCCAATACACTGTGCATTATAATTGTACAAACCAGCACAAATAAATAAATAAAATAAATTTATGGAATTTGTTCTTTAGTCATTTCAACCAAAATGAATCTCCTAAAAACACACCGCAACTCGGAATTCAGAAATTTCCAACTTCCGACTTGTAAAAATGCACTGGAATGCCAATTGAACTGGGAACTCTGATTTGCGAAGTTGAAGGAGGTCCGAGTACCCTAACTTTGCTGAGGTGTTGTCATGTGGTGTCAAGTCTTAGCGGAGTTGTACATGCTAAACAATAAAACAGCTGAACTACTATATTGTTAATTTACAACACATTCTGCATTTAAGCTGAGGTGAAGACATTGCTATCAGATTTTTTTTTCTCTGTAGGCTACTAAATAAGCTAACTTGCTAATGCTAATGTGTTTGTTGACATATAAGATCATTTTATTGGAACGGTTTGAAGTTGGAACTCGTAATCTCCAAGTGTGAAAAGTCCGACATCCCAGTTGTCTGGAACACAGCATAAGCTACTATTTCTTGTCTAGAATTGATGATGTTGATGTTGCAACCTGTATCACCCTGTCACATTAAACCAGTCTGAATGCCATATGCACTAATCTAACCAGTGTGGCTCTGCTGGAGTGAAAAGCCTCTGTCAGCCCCAGCACCTCAGCCCGGATCTTCTGTCTCTAATCACTTTAATGAGGAGAGGTAAAGGCCACTGTGTCAAGCAAATGAGAGGGAAACGTCTGGGCTAGGTTACGACATCAGACGCCAGTTTAAACAAGAAGGACTCATTTTCATTGTATTAGCCTAATCAAAAATGCTATTTCTTCAGTCAGTTAAGCTTGTAATTAATGGTCATGTACAAATCTGGCCATTTTGAAGTGGGTGGTATTCTGCCGTCTTAAAAAGGGACATTTTTAATATTATATTATTGGAAATCAAGTATTGAATATTTAATTTATTATATACTTAACATTACTCTTTACATTCATTTAATATCAGATAAAAAAAAATAATAATATAGACTACACTTACATCATCTAAATTTGAAATTGGACAAAAAGATAAACTTTAAAATAAATGTAATGTATAATATGTTATTTTTCAAATTACTTAATTAAAAGTTTCAATATCACTTCTGAATGTCCACAGTCACATGACTTCCTGTTCCTCTAAAATGGCAGCCTCCTCTGGTTTACTGTTGCCATAGTGAATCCTCTTTTCTTGGCTCCATTGAAAAAGACTTGTGCCCTCAACTAAAATTAAATAGAAGAACTGACTGAAAATTCAATGTGAATAAACCTTGAGTTAACTAAATGTACTCCAAACCTGATTTGTGAAACAGAAAAGTCAGGGTTTAGTCAATCAATCTTTATTTATAAAGTGCTTTTCATACATTTAAAATGCATTGCAAAGTGCTTTACAGACACCACAAACCCCATCACCAACACCACACACCCCATCACACACCACACACCCCATCACATACACCACACACCCCATCACATACACCACACACCCCATCACCACACACTCCATCATCAACAACCCACTCACATACCCAATAACCCTACACACTCAAACAGACAGATAGACTAATGTATGGCTGAGCACCGATGAGCCAGGTGAGGAAACACCATTACAGGAGCCGTCTGCACCAGGAGTCGACCAGACCACAGTCACCAGGACACTGACACAGGCACACAGCTGTGAGCAGACACTCCTCTCAATGGACCAGTACCATGGACAGCAGCCATGGCCGACACAACCCCCAGTGCAGAGGGCTCCCTCTGAGAAACACCGGAAAATAAAAATAACATAATACATAAATATAGTGAAACAGTATTGACTAAAAAACTAAAAAGCAGTAAAGAGTAAAATTGAAGTGAAAAAGAAACAATAAGATAAATAAAATGAAACAAGTTAGAGACAAATAAAATATCCCTAATAAATGATTAGATACTAAATAAAAGCCAAATTAAAAAGGTGGATTTTGAGCTTGTTCCTAAAAACAAGAACTGTAGCCCTCTCTCTTGCAGAGATGGATTGAGGGACAGTGCCTGTAGTTTGAATATGTGTTTCTCTCTCAAGACCTCAGGACCGATGACTTAAAATTCAGTTTTGCACTGGTTAAGCTGTAAAAAGTTTGATTGAAAATTTAAAAAGTTAAAAAAGGCATCAATTGATCTGGTGTCATCAGGAGACATAGAGATATACATCTGCGTGTCATCAGGAGACATAGAGATATATATCTGGTG
>JAVQKD010293073.1:0-11879 GCA_036025635.1 Philypnodon grandiceps
ACATGTCTTTCACGTTTTTACACATTCCCTAACGTTAAGAACAAATGCCCGAAAAAAGAAAAAAAAAAAGCTTTATCTGATCCTGTTCTATGTAGGTCATAAGCGATCATTTTACTTTAGGCCCTCCCCTGGCCTCCAAAGCAACATCAAATCAGAGTTTGTGGGATACCACTTTGACTAATAGTAGTCCCGTTTTACTTCAGGACCTCCCCTGAGTTTTTGTGGGCTATGACACCACTCAAATTACTCGACAATTATTTGATGATTTGATGTTGCTGTAGAGGCCAAGACCGAGACTAAAGTAAAATAATAATTATGACCGACCTACTTTACATCACAGAACTTCATCTTTGAGGAAACCTCCAGACTACAGATGTAACTCCAAAACATTCTATGGGACAGTGTGAGGAGCAGAATAGGCCTGTAGTGTAAGTACAGTGTGGGTGGTCTGAAATGTTCTGGGATAACTCAAAAATCAATAAGTCCAGGCCACAAAGTTAACGTTCTCCAACTCAAAGGGCCCACAGGATCTGTCTGTAATGAGACGTGGGTTGCTCTGCGTTCCCACGAGAGGTGGAGGCTAAGGATGTTATGGCTTCTTGTTCAATTTTATCACTAGTATTTTTGAAGTACTTTGAGTAATCTCACCACCTTGGGGTCATGGTCCTGGCTGGAGTATGATGCTGTTGTATACACAGTTTATTAAATACCACTAATATTCACTGATTCGTCTGTGGCAACTATGGGCATTAGGTGGAGGACACTCTGGATAATGCTCAGGTCAGGGCTGACACATAGATGGATTTAAGTCAATTCCACCAATTCTCCTATTACATGCATGTCTTTTCTAGAGAGAACCTACGGTCAAATGGGGAGAACATACTGAATCTTATTTACTGTATGTGTATAAAAAAGGGTACACTAATGTTGGATATATACATTATTATTGTGACCCTGTAAATAAAAACAACACAGACTGTAGAGGTTTGATATTGTTATGGCTGCAGATGAATGAGCTAAAATAAGCTTATAATAAGTTACACTGCCTTGCCCTAGATAAATGAACCAGACTGTGGGTGTATTAGATCCTCTGACATGCATTCCAGTGGTCAATGTGGCGTCGATGTTTTTACGTCTATGATATCAACACGGTTATTAGTGCTATGTTCGCTTACACCAGCCACTTAAATCTATATGGTATACTCAGAGGTGGTGGTTAATGCACAGTATCCTTGCTCAAGTAACATTTCTGGCTACTCTACCCACGTCTGACTAACACTATATTCCTCCCTACTTCAGGTCTTGTTCCCAATGCTGCCTGCTGTTCTGGACTGTAACCTGTTCAGAGGGTGCCCTGACCTTCCTGACCCCACAGACAGCTCATCAATCTTGGGGAGCCCCGGACTGCAGACCCCCGCTGAGGTCCAGCATGTCCTGGAAGTCTTTAATCAAACATGGAGACTGCTCCAGGACAGTCATCTGCATCAGGACATATCTGCTCAGCTCATCGCTTATCTTTTCTATTTCATCAATGCTTCACTGTTCAACTCGCTCATGGAGAGAGGTTTGTAGTAGCACTGAACATAAAAATGAGTTGTTGTCCAGACTTTTTTCAGCTTTATTGAATATTGATGATATATATGATATGATTCCAGGGCAAGCATTTCAAGCTCTTAATGTAGGGCTGCACGCTCCACTGACCGAGCTATACCACGGCCACAACAGAAACTTCAATATTAAAAACTGGGCAGCTGTGGCTCAACTACTGGACTGTGGAGCGAATCAATTGACTTGCTTGGATGCAAAGAATAACTATAAAAATAAGCACTATTTAGAGGAGCATATTTTGCAGTCGTTCTTGTGTGTTGATGAGAAACAGTTGAATTATATATTTTATATATATTATACATATTTTAACAGTATTTTCAGCCTCAAGACATCTAACTTCAGCTCCAGCAGGTTTTCCCCTGGCTCATTACCAGTAGACTAGTCTAGACATTGGTCAACTTAGGTTACAGTATGCCTGGTATCAAACTGTGGCAAATCAACGGTTTATTTATGTCGTTACACTGCTCTCTGCTGGCCACAAAGTGAAACTGCATTGAGTGTTACGGTTACAGCAAAGAATGAATAGGTTTTTTGACAGCTTAGTTCAAAATACCTATCTACATTTAAACAATCATCGCTGGATTCCTTATTTGTTTAATTTATTTCTAATATTTCTGCCCTCACAGGTTCAGAGGCAGGTTTTTATCAGTGGTCCCGAGGCGTCCATGTGAGAGGCGGTCTGGACCTGCTGCTGGACTGGGCTCATGAGAGTGGACTGGGAGAACTGGCCTCAGAGCAAACACTCACTCTGTCGTCTGCCATTAATCTGCTGGCCACACCCAGGAAGATCCTAGTCAAGGTAAATTAATGGAAACATGAATAATGTCTCTAAAGTAAATAGCCAGGGGTCTTCGAGCTGGTTCTCTCTGACAGTCTTCCTCCCACTGTCCAAAGACTAAGGGGAAATAAATGATGTTTTATGTGTTTTGTCAATAGTTTATTCATTAGAACGACTGTAGTTTGATTCCTGCTCCAGTGAATTGTGTCACATATTCCACCCTCCTTGCATATATTGGCTACTCTACATGAGTCTGCCCCAGGACAGCTCTGGCTAGTACAGCGATATTAGCTTACCACCATCAATGTGAAATTGTAAGTAATTGTGAGTAAATTAACGATGGAAATGTGTAGAAAAAATCACTATGTAAATCAAATATTATTATAATTATCTTTCATTTATTCATTCATTGAACAATTCACAACACATGAACATTGGCTCATCTATAACAATACTTACTACTGTTACGATCTCATATCATGTTCTTCATCGTTAAGTGTTTATGTGTCTTCATATTTGAACAGACGTCTTGGTCCTCCCTCCGCTCTCTGTACCCCTGTCTGCGCCCCGCTCAGCTCCACCACCTGCTGAGCCTCTACAGCCCCGTGTCCCACAACAACCGCATCTGGAGCCCATGTGTCCCGGAGCAAGCCGCGGCCCACCAGACATGTGAGACATCCCACTGATGATAGCTGTAGCCCGGAGGTTTCCTAACATATCTGTCCCCGTTTTATTATGTTGAGGAGGTGATCTTTACTGTAGTCCCTCCCCCGGGCCTCTACAGTTTGGGTGTGGCAGTGGATCATCGGTTCCAATCCCTGCTTGAGCGCATACTGTCGTTGTGTCTCTGGGCAAGACACACTTTGCCCATGAATGAATGTGGGTGTTTGTTTGGTGGTGGTCGGTGGGGCTGTAGGCACAGAATCGCAGCCATGCTTCTGTCTGTCTGCCCCAGGGCAGCTGTGGCTATACAAGTAGCTTGCCACCACTGAGTGTGACTGTGGAGTGAATGAATAATGCATGAAATTGTAAAGTGTGCAATACTTTAGTGCTGCCCTGTCCTCCACAGCAACATCAAATCAGAGTTTGTGGAATACCACTTTGACCAATAGTATTCGAGTTTTACTTTAATCCCGCCCCAGCCTCTTCAGCAACATCAAATCAGAGCTTGTGTGGGCTACTACGCCACTCAAAACTCAACTGCTCTTGGTCAAAGTGTGTCTGATGAGATGTTGCAGAGACAGACTTTTCGGACAGAACTGGGTCAGAGAGAAACCTCCAGACTACAGCGTTAATAACTACATATTATTAACTTATGTCCCATCTTCAGCTGATATCCTGGAGAGTTTTGACACCCACCACCCCCTCGTGCTGCCGGACGGGGGCTACCAGTTCCAGTCGGGGGGAGAGGTACCGGACCGTGGCCTCTGGGAGCAGATGGAGAGGCTCAGGGAGTTAATTTCCACCATTTGTGAAGAGCAGAAGGTGAATGGAATATAATGTATGAGGTTATACTGTGTACAGAGACGAGATACATATAATGAGTAATGGGTATTTTCACCGGGGCGGAAATGTTATTACAGGTTTTACTTTTGCTCCCGTCCACTGTTACGATGTTGAGGTTATGAATGATGACATGGAAGGCTGTGTCTGGATTTTTGTTTATAATTAATGGTTCGTAGCAACTAGGGATGCACTAATATATTGGCTCAACATTGGTACTGGTTGATATTCACTCGGTTGACTGATATTGGTAGCAGCCTATATAACCACGTTGTTCATTTTTAGAAATCAAGATTTTTTTCTCTCTCTACATATATTTAGCCTATATTTTACATCAGGTTTACAGCCAGAGAAAGAGGCTGTAAGCGTGGCATGGCTGCTATCTTTCTTGTGTGCCTCAGAGCAGCTGTGGCTAGAGCGGTAGCAAGACTGGGGTGTTTATTTATTAGGGCCTGAGCAGGAGAGGGGGGCGAGTTACATACATACATACATACATACATACATACATACATACATACATACATACCTCATTTATACCATTTTTCTCTGTAGGTCCCTCTCATAGCGGACTCGAGGCCCTCCCCACACAGCAGCACACCTCCTCCTCCTCCATCCCCCAACACTGCTCTATACTACGACTTCAGCTCCTGCGCCGCACAACTCTTATCACAAAGACTTCAAAATCTGGATCTTCTGAATCGAGAAGAGGAAAATGGTGACTTGACCAAACCGGCCTTGGACCCCTCCTGTTTGCTCACCCCTCCCAACACCCCGCACATCACACATCACCAATTTACCACAACTGAACCAGATCAGTGGAAAAACAATGAAATGAAACCAAGCTCCTCCGATGAAGACGTCAATAAACATGGTAAGACATCTCATAGCAAGAAGGTCTATTTCCAGACCGGGCAGCAGGGCCTTTCTGTGCAGTTTGTATGTTCTCCCTGTGTCTGGGTGTGTTTTCTCCAGGTTCTTCCATTTTAGGTTGGGCTAATCAATCCTTTAGCATCCTGACTCAAGATTTGGACCGCTGTGGTCGTCCACTGCAACTGGGTCCTATGCAACTTTTCACTGTTTTGGTCATATTTCTCCTTCACAGAGCGCCCCCTACAGTTTCAGAGAAGTTTGGCATATTTTTATTTCTTGGAGCTCTCTCTGAATAAGCCTGTTTAAAAGCAATTTGTGGTTTTGGCGAGACCTGTGACTTGACCCGAGAAGTCCAGGGACATTAATTTTAGCAAGGAAGCTCCATTCACCCCACAACAACTCATGTAGGATCACGCTGACTGAAAAAGTTGCATAGTGCCCCTTTAACAAGGCCAATGTTGAACTAAATAAGAAAACTTCGAGACAAGACTTTAACTGGACGAATCAGATGTCATTATTGGATTATGGGATATTGCATTTGCTAATATTGTGACGTATGGTGCCGCCATAGTTATTCTATAGTTATTGTATATTTCAGTTTTTCTTGGATCAGAATTGAAATATTCGTGCGTTTTAGGTGGACTTGTGTTTGAGTGTCTCGCCGCTCTCAAAGCCGACCGTTCTAATATGAAGACGCTGGTGGAGCTAAAGGAGGAAGAGGAGGAGGAAGACTATGACAACACTAACGACGAGGTCTTCAGCCTGGAACTGGAGCGGGGCGAGAGGGGGATCGGACTGGCCCTGATCGACACACGGGTGAGAGGAGGATGTCCGTGGGGCAACACAACTTTCACTTTGCCTACATTCCATACTTTCACTTCAGTTACCAGTTTGGCCGATATTGACACATTCATATTTCATAAACATGTCTTGGTAGGCTGTGATTCCTGTTTTTATGTAAGGGAAAATGTATTAATGAACTTTTCTGTCAAGATGCCAGAGTGGAGCCAGTGTTTTTGTGGCAGTTGGTCCAGTCTCTTGACACAACATCTCGTCTGTGATATTGTAGGAGGACATGCTGCTGAAGGCCAAAGGTATCTTCATTCGAGCCGTGGTCCCAGACTCTCCGGCCGCTCTCTGTGAGAGACTAGCTCCAGGCGACCGAATCCTGGCTGTCAACGGAGTCAGCCTGCTCGAACTGGACTATCAAGGGTAAGTCATTCACATGCCCACCCAAAACAAGGGCAGCATATATACATTCATGTTAGTGGTCATATTCAGAGCTTGAAATCTGTTCAAATCGAACACAGTGTGATTGTGGTGGTTAAGTGCTTTTGTCCTTTTTAGGGGAAAGGACCTGATCCAGTCATCAGGAGACAAAGTGAGATTACTGGTGGCCCGTTCTGACTGGATGACCAAGGCCCTGGATACTGAACATTGACAGTAAAAATCCCAGAAGTGAGACACCAGGCAGCTTTTGAAGGATTTATATGTATTTATATTTGTCATGTTTAATAAAAATGTGGACAACTGAATTATTGAGCTGTACATATATGATCATATACTCGTCATGCAGCAGTGATATAACAGCGTATCATGAAAGTAGGGGCTTTAAGTAGAACCAGCTATTTATTTTATACGTTTGGAAAATTCACTACGTTTATCTTTAAATGTATAGAAAAAAACACAACCTCCTTCAGGCTCAGTGTAAATGAAAAAGTTGTGAGAATCTGGCTTCTAACAATGAGACACACACTAGAAAGCATTTGAAGACCTTCACCAAGGCAGCTTCCCTCAATCAAGGCAGCTTCCCTCTGCAAAGGCAGCTTCCCTCAATCAAGGCAGCTTCCCTCCATCAAGGCAGCTTCCCTCCATCAAGGCAGCTTCCCTCCGCCAAGGCAGCTTCCCTCCGTCAAGGCAGCTTCCCTCCACCAAGGCAGCTTCCCTCCATCAAGGCAGCTTCCCTCCACCAAGGCAGCTTCCCTCCGTCAAGACAGCTTCCCTCCACCAAGGCAGCTTCCCTCCATCAAGGCAGCTTCCCTCCGCCAAGGCAGCTTCCCTCCGCCAAGGCAGCTTCCCTCCGTCAAGGCAGCTTCCCTCCGCCAAGGCAGCTTCCCTCCGTCAAGGCAGCTTCCCTCCGTCAAGGCAGCTTCCCTCCGTCAAGGCAGCTTCCCTCCGTCAAGGCAGCTTCCCTCCACCAAGGCAGCTTCCCTCCACCAAGGCAGTTTCTGTGAGACTGGACACGCCTCCAGAGGAAATGACAAAACAGTGACTTATTTCTTTGTTTCTATTAATGACAACGATTGAAGATTATTGAAATGATCTAAATACAATGAGTGGTTATCAAAACCACTAATAAAACAATGTCACGGCACATTGTCTCAAAAAATGTATACGCCAGAACATATTGGTTTGTTTACTTAAGAGCACTTTCTGTGAGAAGGGGGAGGGTCTTTGAGTCAGTTGTTTTGGCATGAGACGCCTCTGGGCTAACACATGATATTCTTTGAAAAAGCTGAATGTTTGTATGTTATAGCACATATACAATTTTAAATTTGAAAACTATATGGCAGATGTAGAAGCAGATGAATGAATCCAAAACCCAGGAGCAGGTGAAGATAAACTGTGCGTAGTTCCCAATTAAGTGGTAAAGATCAGTATTCCCACAGCACATGTACTCAGTGTGGGTGGAGTGGCCTGCACAAGATATAATTTATTTATTCAACCAGGACAAGTTATATCATGTTGTAACACTCTGTTTCTGCCAAACCTTGTAATGAAAAAAAGACATGTAACAGTTCACTTAAACAGTGGCGTAAACCCGGGGAGAGTCCATTACGTGGAGGAAGGGGTCTTGGTCTTTACCTTGTCATATATGGTGGAGCAGTTGATGCTATGCTTATGTTTCTGCTGCTCAGAGCAAGGGTCAAAGTGTGGCCCGTGAGCAGGGTTAGTGATGTTTGGTGACTCAGACCAGTTCTGTTCCCTCCTTTTGGGGCAAAGCCCATCTCCAGCACACCCCGTACTCCTGCTCAGCTGGCCACGTCCACTTCAGACCACACCTACTCTTCAGACCACACCTACTCTTCAGACCACACCCAAGAGGTGAGGTTATAAGTTAAGAACTAACATTGTCCCAGAAGCTGTTCACTTACAATCATCTGGAAATATTCTGACCTTGCTTGTGATAAAAATGACAGAAGAGGACTTGTATAGTTTGTACAGAGGGGTCTATTTGCCCAAAAAAGTGAATACTCCTGAGTCACTGAAATACTTTGAGCAGTTTTCTTTCCGTCCAGATGATATTCTCGTTGTGGCATATCCAAAGTCTGGTAAGTTCAATCTATCAACCGGCTTTAATACCACCTGCACCAACATTCGGCCGATATTGATTCTGATGTCAATATTTTTTATAATTTTTTGGTAGGCTATGTTTCCTGTATTTTTATATAAAGCAAATGAACTCATCATAAAAATAACTGCTTTTGACAAAATAAGATGAGACTTTTTTAATTGGATTTTCTCTCTGGCTAAACCTGAATATTAGATGTTAGGTAGAGGTTAACCGCTGGCATCTGTATTATATAACCGATATAATAACTGATATAATAACCTTGTGAACATTGCCTGAAACCAGTGTGATAAAATATAACGTGGTGGTTTTTAGGAACCACATGGCTGCAGCAGGTTGTTCCTCTCATAGTGAACAAAGGAGACCCAGAGTGTGTGGAGAAAGTGCCCAGCTTTCTGAGAGTGCCGTGGCCTGATGCAGATTATAGCAGCGTCGACCTCAACCTGGAGGGCAGGCCCTCCCCCCGCATCATGGTCTCTCACTTCCACCACTACATGATGCCCAAGGGCTACCATGTAGTCAAACCAAAGGTAAACTCGAAGCACAATTATAGTAGGGTAGTGGAGTAAAAAGTACATTTACACTGATGAAGAAGAACGAGCCAACCCCACCCACCTCTGGAAATCACTGGATTGAATTATTCTCAAAACACCGTGTTCTCATTTGCAGATCATCTACATCATGAGGGACCCTAGAGACGTTTTTACTTCCTCTTTCTATTTTCACAAGATGGCCTCCATTCTGGTCACCCCCACGTCCAAGAGTGAATTTCTACACACGTTTCTGGAGGGAAAAGGTGCAGACTTTGTTATATCTGTGACGATGTGTATTGGTCTACTGAATGTCATGTGTCTGGGAGCTTCTCGTTTGTTTTTTGGCCCCGGTGCAGGTAAGTAAAATGGGCTCAGGCACATGTCGTGTTTTCGTTACGGTCTATTTAGAAATGCATGATCACTGTCCACATGTATGACAATTCTTAAAGCTAGACTCAATGTTATACATTATATATGTGAAGAGTCACTGTATTGTGTAGTGAACTGTAATGTAAACTGGTTGAAGTATGTTGACTGATCTTGTGTGCAGTCATGTTTGGCTCTTGGTTTGATCACGTGAAAGGATGGCTCGGCGCACGGGACAATGACCGGATCCTGTACATCTTCTATGAAGAAATGATTGAGGTAAAGTGTTTTCACAGAAGAACCTCCTCCAGTGGTCGTAGAACAGCGCCACATACAGTCAGTTTTAAAAGCTGCAGGACCTGTTTTACTTTGTATTTGAGCAAAAATAATTATACAGTCAAAGGTACAGTATACCAGGAGTCCTCTGAGGAAAATGAGGCTCTGAGACCCTCCGTGGGCTGTATTATAAGGGTTTAAAATGAGACTCTGAGACCCTCTGTGGGCTGTATTATAAGGCCTCTACATCAAATCATGTTACCACTTTGACCAATAGTAGTCAAGTTGTTGAATGGTGAGGTGGCCCACAGATTTGATGTTGCTGTATATGCCAGGGGAGGGACTAAAGTAAAACTATAGTTATGACAGATTACATATATTACATCATATATAGATGAGCTACAGCTTTAGGATCTGAAATTCACTCAGAATAGCGCAATGTCTAAACTCACATTTGTGTTTTTTATAGGATTTACAGGGCATCTTGAGGAAGATATCTGAGTTCTTGGACATTTCTCTGGAGGACGAGGTGATGGAGCAGATCGCAGACAGATGTGTGTTCAAAAACATGAAGACCAACAACATGTCCAACTACTCTCTGGCTCCTTCAGCGATCCTGGACCAAACGAAGGGCACTTTTATGAGAAAAGGTCCCACTGAAGATCCACTGTACATCCAAGCCAAAGTTCATCATCATACTTTCTAACAACATGAAGCCTTGAAATGTGACGAGCAGAGCGTAAATGAGAAATAATCCTAATTGCATTGTTTTCTGTTTTGCAGGAATCGTTGGAGACTGGAAGAACGTGTTGACCGTGGCTGAAGCCGAGCACTTTCACGATGTTTACGAAGAGAAAATGAAAGATGTGGATTATAAAATGTATTTTCATTTTTAAAGTGTATTTAATAAAAGTCGTGTAATGATTGACAATGATTCACTGAATGTTTAGGAAACGATGGGGTCCCAGTAACTAGGACAAAACCATGAATAAACAGGAATAAACAGGACTAAACCAGGTCTACACCAGGACTAAACCAGGACTAAACCAGGTCTACACCAGGACTAAACCAGCAGACATGGAAGACTCACCTTTGGAGGACCAGCGTCTGCTCTTCATCCAGGATTATGTTCTGCGGACTCTGAAGCTCAGCCCTGACCGCTGGATGAAGTGTGTGTCGGCCGAGCAGAGCAGACAGGTGCTGGGGGACTTCCTGGACAAAGGTGGGCTGTGCCTCTAGTGTTTAATGCACCCCCCACAGATACAGGGGCAGCTGAACTTTGACCCTGTTGGTCTCGTCCTCGTTACTATAGTTCATGGCTCACTGTCTTCTACCTCCTCTGGTGCCTACTCTAACCTCCTTCTCACCTCACCTCAGCGGGCCAGGGGACTCTGGTGGTGACCCTGACGGCGGCCGGAGCTCTGCAGATCTCCGACACTTTCTCTTCGTCCAAAAACAAGGCGGTGTACTTTGTGAAGAGGAGCACGATGAAGCTCAAGGCGGAGTCCCTGAAGGAGAGCCTGGTGTACGGGGACCTGTCATACGCCCCTCTGGACCACTTGTCTGCCCTGGTGGAGGAGGTAACTCAGGGTTAATTATGCGGTCACAACATCAGTTTATTATTCCTCATTATACAACTGCTACTGCAGCAAACACAGGCCGATACTTCCACCTGGGTCAAAGGTCAGGACCCTAGCATGGATTTGAAGTTGGTCATATGCTGGTTCCAAAGTCTCAACGTGAATAAGTTTTTATTAATGTGGGATTTCACGTGAATAATATAAAAATGATATTATTGTTTCGTTTTTTGTGAATTGTGACTTCTTCATTTCTTTGGTCTGGTCCATTCTCTGTGTCAACAACTGCTGTGAGATCCAACGGAGGTCGGACTAATCTGCTTCAAGTCCTGACACAAAAAAGTGAATGATTATATGAAACTCTCTTCACAAAATGAGACGATGAATATATCACAGGATCTATATAGTCGTTGGCCACAGTAAATAATAGCACTTTCATGTCATATTTTGGTAATGAGTTTGGTGTTGTTTGATGGTTATGAACATACCATAGAGCAGGGGAGTCCAAACTGGAGCTAATGTAACAGTCTATATCCTGCCGTAGGTGGTAGTCCCTCTGCTGGCCAACAGCAGGAATCACAGCTCGTGGCCTGTGGTGGTGTCCCAGGACGTACAGAGACATGTCCACTCTCTGAAGACCCATGTGTTTGTGGTGTCGGGGCGTGTCCGGGGCAAGACCCTGCTGCCGCCCCCTGCTGGATCAGAGAGGATCGAGCAGGTGGTGATGGACACTGACCACAGGTGAGGAAACAGAGGGAGAAACCTGGTTTGGACTTGCTTTAGTCCTGGTTTGGACCTGGTTTAGACCTGGTTTAGACCTGGTTTAGTCCTGGTTTAGTCCTGGTTTAGACCTGGTTTAGACCTGGTTTAGACCTGGTTTGGACTTGCTTTAGTCCTGGTTTGGACCTGGTTTAGACCTGGTTTAGACCTGCTTTAGTCCTGGTTTAGTCCTGGTTTAGTCCTGGTTTAGACCTGGTTTAGACCTGGTTTAGACCTGGTTTAGACCTGGTTTAGTC
>JAVQKD010294633.1:0-10215 GCA_036025635.1 Philypnodon grandiceps
TTACAACATTGGATTTTCTTTACTTATCTACACAGAAGAGTTTTAGCTCCTGAGATGGTCAGGTCCTCAGCAGAAAAGATTAATGAAACAACTGTGACCAAAACCAAATACATCTCAATGTGTGTTTGTGATGAGGAAGTAACATTGCAACATGGTAGAAAGCCTTAGCTAACATTATATGGCGTCTTTAATGTACTTTGTGGCTGTATTGGGAAGGTGTGATAAACCTGAGGGAGATTGCTGTCGGAGTAGATCTTAAATGAACATTTTGAAGCACTTCGTTTAAAAGCATTCCCTTCCCTATTTAGTGTTTGGTCATTTACCCTTCCCGAGGTTACTAATTTATAGTGTTCCTTTTATTTGGCTTCACTTGACCCTCCCCGTCCTTTTCCATAAAAACTGAGAGGGTGCCCTGTTGCTTTACAACCAGTTAAATTATACTTTGATGTTTTCTCTCTGTTTTCAGCAGTGATTAAATTGCTGACCCTAGTAAACATCTGACCTTGGCTAACTGAAGAGGTCTGCATCTCGTCAAAGAGTAACTCTGGCAAATTGCTGGATCAGCCCCAGATATTTCCATACAGTTAAATGTATTAAAGGGCCCCTATCATTCTAAACCAACTTTTCACAGATTTATTTTAACCATTTTATTTATTTATGTATTTTATAAGTAATCCTTTATGCTGAGGCACTGACTTTATCAGGAGCTGAAAAGCTTGGGTTCACCTTTCTATGGAAGTAGGTGAAGAAACCACACCTTGCTACTACTTCACATCGTTTGCATTGGCTGTTGTAGGGAAGTGGTCGCGGCTAGCATGGGGAGAGAGGGCCTTAGAGGGAGCTTCTCTGAGCTTTCTTCAACATGACAGCCCCCAAAATCAAGACCATCTATAAATATAGCATTATTGCAAAACACAAAATGCTAATCTAGAGGTGTGCATCAATTAAAAGAGCTTAAGACACAAGCATAATATGGACCCTTTATTAAACAGCGCTGGGAAATAGAAGTGAAAAACACATTCTTTGTTTTGCCAAAAAAGCTGGAGCCAGAGTACTGGAATCTTGGCTCCTCACAGAAAGCCGTGTGTGATGGTTGTGCTGTGAAGAACAGCAGCGTGCAGAAAAGACAGCTCAGCATGTGGCAGTATGAGCAGATATTTGTGGTGAAGGGGCGAGGGGTTAGCGTGACAGAGAATGAATATAGAAAACATGCAGGTTACACTGGACCAAGTACTGTCGACTGGTTCCAATGTGCTTGATTTAAGTTAACCATTTGAGGCACCATAATATGTAAGCATTATTTTTCTCATGTTATAGTGTCGTTCTCTTGTCATACCTGGAGTTGAATTATGTTTCATTTATGTATCTTGGAATAATGCTGAGGAACTGATCTTCTCAGCAGCTGAAAACACTTTTTCTACCCCTTCTTGCTACGTTCCATTGTTTGTATTGGGTGTGACCAGCAGAGTCAAGACCACATACACCTATTGCCTTTTCAGCAGAGAGAAAGCAACTGCTACCCAAAAATAATAATAAAAAAACAAACATTTTTAACGTATATACAACAAAATGCTAATCTAGACAAAAAGATTAATTCAAAAATCTTGAAAAAAGGCATAATATGACCCTAGCTGTAGCCTCTGCCTTTACAGGAAATATGTCTTGCTCAAGGGTATGATTGCATTTTCTCTTACAGATGCAAATGCAAGCGGGAACCAAAAATTGACCTTACTTTCGTACTGCTTTGCATTGCAGCAGCTCTCATGCCCAGGGCTATAGAGTGAAACATATTGAGCAGTGGTTGTGAACTAGGGGCCCGAGGAGGGGCTGCCCCTTGTGGAGACAGTAAGAGGCTCTGACAGGTGGGCCACAGTGACACCGGGTCATGAACTGCAGCTGGTGATCTGTGTTGTTCCATTAGTATTTCCAGCACCAGGAAGGGCCATCAAGTATGCGTATATGTGACTGGTAACCTCTGATTGTCAACTAAACGAATTGATAAAACACACCTACATATTGCCAATTGCCTCCTCACTCTGAAACTATTTCAAACGGCACCATTATGTGTCAGCTCCCAGAATGCTTTGTGTCTCTGAGAATTACAAGACCATAATACTGACAGGACCGTTACTCAGAATCTGAAATGCAAAGTGACAAAGGAAAATGCAGGCACATGAGCACATAACATTCAGCTGAGTCATCTTCAACTGGGTTTAACTCTGAGGCTAATTTTCATGGACAAAGAAACACTGCTGTTGCTCAATACTCAGGTCTGTTTATGGTGAGGACCATTATGTGCTGTAGCGAGAGGGCAGTCCTAGTGCCATGAACAGCTCTGGTCTCTGTGGGCTGCAGCCAGGGCCCTGAAGCTTATTTATCCACACCACTGTTTGTTTATTGAAGCAAAAGGGACAGATTTCTTCATCTCCTCAGAGGAAACAAAAAGCCTGGCGTGTGCTGACAGGAATAGAGCGAGGTTTGTCACAAAATGGATGCTTCCAAATTGAAGGTGACAATCACAATGTTGTTTACACGTGAGGCAGAGACACACAAGGCATTGCATAGATGTCTGAGGGATAGGGTTTCAGTTGTGATTGAGAGCAGTGAGGCTCAGGGCAGCTCTGACGCACAGAGAGTGGCAGACTGTGTTGAGGGCTGTGTCACGGGTCACACCGATGTGAAGTGACATATCCTTCAAACAGAAAAGACTCTGAGGCTTTGTACAAACAGGACAAGGGCTTTGAACCTTCAACTCAAACTTTACCGTGGTGTGGTGCAAGTTGTGTGGATGTTGATGATAGGCAGGTATTCTGAATATTAACATGATTTTACACATTTACATCAACATCAGTAATACATGTGAAAACAGGTGGTTGGGCGTGTTTTATTGAGTTTTTTATTAGCAAAAGTTAATGCAAAATCATAACTTGGGGTGTGCAAAATGGTGATATGAAGTGATATGTGCTCTTCACGGTCATATTTACTGTCCCTATATAACCTTTCATTCTTCCATCTGTCTCTTCAGGTAAAGACAACAGTGGACTGACAGACACGGAGCTGCCTCAGACCGTGGAGGCTGGGATGGAGAGCAGTTACTTGAATCTGAAAGAGTCTGTGAAGGGTCCCAGTGATAGGCCCGGCTCAGACCTTTCCAGCCCTTTAGACAAGAGTGAAGCAGAAAGCAATAAAGGCAAGAAACGACGCAACCGCACCACCTTCACCAGCTACCAGCTGGAGGAGCTGGAGAAGGTCTTCCAGAAAACACACTATCCAGATGTGTACGCACGTGAGCAACTGGCTCTGAGGACCGACCTGACTGAGGCACGAGTACAGGTACATGCAGCATTTTCTGTTAGAATTCTTTTCTGGGTTCAAAATAGGCCCAGTTCTGATTTTATGATTGAAGTTGTCATATGAGAATATGTTATGCACATACTGGACAGTCAGATTATAGTACAATAGCATATAACAGTGAATAACATCAATGCACAGTTTACATTCAGCTCAGTCAGATCTTCAGTGTGTTTTGGTCACATTTACAAACTCTTCAGGAACACCTCAGCTTATACAAAAAATAATAAGGAGAAATATATTTGGAAACACTCTTCTTTGAAGAGTGAGTGCTGCCTGGTTTCGTGCTAACAAGCTCTTGGGGACCTGTCACTGAGGGAGCTCTGGTCTGGCAGAAGTTCAGGGATCTTTGGGAACAGCTCTCAGCAAAGCCCCATTGTTCTGCATCTATTCAGCTTTTGCCAGTTTTAGATAGTTTCACAGTGGGATGGGTGGGACTCGGGGAATACTCTGCTCTTAGCTTCTAGCTCGTACACGCTGCAGGCTCTACAGAAAGGTCAGAGATCAAGGGTTTCTCTCCAGCATCATGTTCAGACTACACCACAACTACAGCTCTGGAGGCAGGAAGGGAAAACACATGGAAAAAAGACAAGTCATCAAAGCTATTTGGCGAAGGATATAAAAAACACGTTGAGATGCCAGTTTCAATTTCCAGAACTAGTTGGAGACATAGTCAGGGACAGAGAACCTGGCCTGGTCTTTGTGGTGGTACAGTAAAATAAGTGCATTCATGTTGCTATTCCCATGTGAATATAATTATGTTCCTCATATGACAGCCTGTTGAGACGCTGTGTGGTTTGACCCATCGTTTTAAAATTGTACCCAAAAATATGCACGCAATCAAGACTAAAACCCCCCAATTTCAACTGAAGGTCCATAAACGACAAAGTCCAGGGATATGCAATTGTTGAATACCAAGGGGCACTCGAAGCTTGGCAAGAGATTGTAAAAAAAAACCTTTTCATCTTTCAAACAACAGCCATCGGATCTGGCTCTACAGATGTGTTCTTCCAAAATGCCAAGGTCCTGCAGTTTCATCCTTGGTTTGATGATAAATGTCTTCATAAACTCCACTCCAGTTTGGCATAATCACTTGTGCTGTGACTAGTTTATTAAGTACCATTATTTCTTGAACTTGGTGCCTATAGTTTTTATGGAGTTGTGTGTGAGTGACTTGTGAGGCAGTCTATCAATGGGCCCAGACCTGGATGACAGAGATGAGGTGAGATGGCTGGACTTCAAAGCTGCTTTTGGAGTCGCCCTCCCTCCCTCGCTCCCCTCTTCCTCTCTCTCGAACGCCCAGGTCTGGAGCATAAATAAAGCTCTTTAATGGCTCTGTAAGCTGCCCTTTGCTGTCAACGTCTTTTGCAATTACTGTATGGCCAGCAACAGCAAGCACAAAAAAATCAGAAAATACCTTTATCACATATCTTGGATAAACAAATCAGTTTGATCAGGAATTATTATTTGCAAGTTGTTTGTTGTGAAATGTCAAAAAAAAAAATCTGGGTTACGTTTGCAAGCCATTACTGGGATTTCTTTACAAAAGCTGTGAAGTTTATAGAGTAGGGGATAGGAGACATGGAGCAACAAAGGACACATCCGACTTAATAATGTTCGTGAATGATCTTTTTGCCCAACTATTCCAGTCTCAGTCGCTCTGCTGTTCAAACCCTTCAGAGAAACTTGACACACAGCTCTCTCAGACATACACATGAAATGTCCATTGTGTGGTTTATATGTATTGTTTGTTGTTGTTCACATTCCAGTAGGTGTGTAAGAGTGTACAAGTCATTTGACAAAGTAAACACATGACATTATATCAGTGTTTTAAGTGTGTATTTTGTCTGTGTCGTCGGGCTGGTTGGTCGCTTTCGTCTGCACGCCTTTGAAAGGTCAGAAGGGTTAGCTGCGGAAAGCCAAGGGCTTACGCGTCAGGAAATTAAACATGAAATGAAAACAAGCTCCAGTTTGAACATTCTCCCATCTCACTTTCCAATATCCCCACTTCCCCTCAAAGTCTTAAAGGGAGGGCGCTGGGGGCGGGGGCCAGAGATGGTGTTGGGGTCAGAGGGGGAGAGAGAGGTGGAAGGACGACAAAGGCATCAAAATGAGAGTTATCCATCATTAAATTATATAAATATAGTGGTGATTGACCTTTTCATAGCATTTCTTTATTGTTTGACATGAATCTTCCATTTACTGTGACACCAATCAATTGCAGGTTCTATAAAGCAATAAAACAACAGTGAAAAAGAGACGCTGTATTAAAAATGCATTTTTACAAAACCTATTCTGTTGTATAAAATGATACAAAAGCTTTCTTTCACTTTGGCTCTGGATGGCCTCTTGGGATATGATCTGAAAACCTGCAATGTTCTGAGCTCAGATGACCAAAGAAGGGCCAAAGACATGGTGAACCTTAAACAATAATAGACTTGAAATCCTTTGAGGCCTACACAACACAGGCTGGGCGCCCCCTTTCAAACATATGATATAATTCACAGGCCAGCGACCCTTCACCTTGACACTGATGTTCAACTACAAACTTGGAGATCGTTTTACACTGAGGGCTGAGCTGCCCTCTGTCGTTGCTGGAAGAAAGACAACATCACTTTACGTCACCTTTTCCAAAAAACATGACGAACAAAAAAGACCATATATGGACTTAAGTTTGACAGTGAAGCCATTTGGAGTGGCCTTATCTGTTTGACAAAAAATATATAATTCAACACAATACATGTGCTGTTATCCTCTTGGTTTTTAGATGATTAACCAACCACTACATGCTGCTTGTTCAGATGCCTGGTTAAACCTATGGAAGAAAAACATATTGGACTTGAGTAACATTTCATTCATCCCACAGCAATCACATTGACAGTGAAGCTTTTAAATTAAGGTAAACTGTTACATAGTTCCATACAGTTTTAGTTGAGTTTTGTGACTTTTGTAAATTAAGACTTCATTGTATTGAAGTTTCCCAGGGGATTTGATGAGGTTGACTTAGGGGAAATTGCATGTCAGGAATTGTGAAAAACCACACACTGATTGGTCTGGGAATCAACCCTGGATCCAAGTCTTCCTCTTTGAAGATGAGTCCCCTTCCCTTTGGGGACTCTAAGAGACAGACAACCAACAAATACATTCAGATAAACATAAAGCAACCCACAGTAACCCAATCGTTCAATGTGAAATGTTTTTGTAAACATGGATCAAACCAAACGTCCAAAAGTATCTATAAATGCTACTCACTACTCTTTCAGGTAAAATACCAACCTGGCATTATGGCAAACTACATTTTTATTGACATTCCTACAATATATGCAAGGAAGCAGCTTTGCATAACTACCACAACTAAGCAATTTCCTGAAGTCAGTATTTATTCTACCACACACATGACAGAAATACTAATACAACTGCTGTCCTCTTGTTGGCTGATGTTAGGGAGAAGTGAGCTAAGTAGCCTGCTCTTGGTCTGTCAGCAGGTGTGGAGAGCTCCCGTTTTATGTGAAGCAGCGGGTCCAAAATCGATCTTCTGACATAAAATTAAACAGCAAACCGGACTTCATATATTTGATACTGATCTATAAAATACAAAATGAGCAGAAGACATGTTTGGTCAGAAGTTTAACTAAAGTATTATTGATTTTTGGGATTCCCCCTGTATCCCACTGTGCTGACATGTGGGGGAGAGTGCATCTCTCTCAGTGATTTATGGACAGCTATAGGCCCAGATGTGGATCTGTCCACGCTGCAGCCTGAAGGGAGGCAGAGGCAGCATCACATCAAGTGCACCACACTTTAAAGGCACGTCAAGTCTTAAAACCTGCCCTGGACTTTCATGTGCTGCACAATTTATATCCCCGCTCCTCTTTTTATGTGGTACAGTTTGTCTCGATGTGGGTACAGAGGACGGCCACTATTTTGCAGAACCACTGTCATAAAATACGTCTTAATTGTTTTTTTATTGTGTGCTGTTTTTTCCACAGGTGTGGTTTCAGAACCGCAGAGCAAAGTGGAGGAAGAGAGAGAGATTTGGACAGATGCAGCAGGTGCGGACACACTTCTCTACAGCCTATGAACTGCCCTTACTCGCACGGCCTGAGAACTATGCACAGGTATATTTTCAGTTTAATCATGTAAAGTTCTGAACCATTGAAAATGATTAGTGCTGCTATTTTCTTCTTCATTTTGTGTGTTCATATTGAGTTCATTGATGTTTTGTCTCAGATTCAGAACCCTTCATGGATCAGCAGTAGTGCAGCCTCTCCTGTCCCCGGGTGTGTAGTGTCCTGTGATACAGTCTCGTCCTGTATGCCCCCTCACCCTCACGCTCCCAGCAGTGTGTCCGACTTCCTCGGGGTACCCAGCCCAGGCAGCAGTCACATGGGACAGACACACATGGGCAGTCTGTTCAGTGGTCCTGCCATGAGCGGAGGAATCAATGGATATGATCTCAACGTTGACCCGGACAGAAAGTCGTCCAGCATAGCAGCCCTGAGGATGAAGGCCAAGGAGCACAGTGCAGCCATCTCTTGGGCCACATGATTGTCCCTGGCCATTCCATTCACCCCCATCTTGCACCCCCCTCACAGGTCTGTGGGAGGAGGGAGATTTCTAAGAGCACTAATGATAACACAGGTCAAATGAGCAGCGAGAGACTGTGGAGATAAAGAGGCCATTACAACAGTATTGATAAGAACAGTGACTGAGACACTCAGCAGATGTGGATGAGAAAGCTTGTGTTTGATTCTTCATCTCTCAGGTCTCACTGAAGAATGGGCCTTTGTGTCCAGATAACTGATTAATATTAACTACAGTTACAGTCAGTAAAATAAGCAAGTTTATCTCAGTTTACAAAAGTTATTTGTAAAAACTGTGTTTGCAGTACCAAACCTGGTTGGATCACATGTAACGTTTACAAGTAGAAGTTGTTTCACACCAAATTCACCCTTTTTGGTGGTACATTCATCTTTAATGGATGTGACATCACTTACAAGCTATTTCAGTTTTGCAAATACTTAGTAACTTTTCATTGCATGTGTCCAATGCACTAAACAGAGTGCCTTAAACCAATCTACAGTATAGCAGCCTATGGCACATTGACCATGAATGTGAGTGAACTCCACAATACATTTTTCTATGGTCGGAGTGGGCACTACATTGTCAGTGATTTCAAACCTGCATGGTCATATCCTCCCCCAGGTCTGTACCCCAGGTCCCCCTCACTCAGGCTGGGCTTCATGTTACAGGAAACGCCAGTCTCCACCATACACGCACAGCAGCAGACTTCAACACCAACTAACCTCAGCCTCCATAATCAACCACCAACAGAAATAGACACCCTTAATTAATGTAAACGGTGTGCCCTGTGAATGTGTGAGCACAGAGGACATGGTAGAAACATACTACAATATACAGGCGTCATTGGGACTATTTTGGGGTGGGTCAGGCCACTAAGACTTTCCTATGCCCCCAAACGTAAGCAACAGTATAAACCAAGACTTAACCAGGACTAAACTTGGTATAAACAAGGGCTAAACTCGGACAAACCCACACATATCATACTTACACATGGCGCCCGTCACATGCCAAAGACTGCAGACAAAATCAGTGAGCCTAAAGTGAATGTTGACTAAGGTTTAGGTAATGAGATGGCTGTGGGGCTAAATCAGGAATGTGCAGAGAGTGTACAGTGATTGCAGGGGTGTCTCTTTGTGTTAACCCTGAGAAATAGACTTGTCATTAGGTCCAATGTTTGATGATGCTGGTCCCTTTACAGAGTGGATTAAGTTGGGATAGCCTGCTTATGGCCTAAATAGATTTAACTAAAAGTGATTATTTTGGATAAATAATCACTTGACTTTCCTGAGCTCTTCACTGTTTCCCTGTTAAAAACATACCCCTTTTGGTATTAAATAATGACTAAGCATCACAATTAATTCAAGCGTCGCATTGGTGACAACACATAATGATTGCAATCTTTTACCACAGAAAATGTCAAAAATTACTCTTTTGAGGACAAGACAATTGATGTGAATATACACTGTGGGGGATGGGGGTTATTGTCCCAATGTAAAAACCAACAGGATGTGGTCTAAATTAATGTGTGCATGTTTGTGTGTGTGTTTCTCATTCTGAAGGGCCGACTGTGTGTTGCTCCTCTGCAGCTCCGTCCGTGTTGATACTACTGAAATGAGGCAATAAAATTTCACAGTTATTATGATATTTTTTTTAATGATGTTCTTTTTGCTTGTATATTTTTTGCTTGTTTGTCAAATAATGGAGACAAACCATCGAAGTATTATGATGACTTTTACAGTGTAATTCTCCTAAGCAGCTTTTTTGTAGAATGATCCTTCCTAACCTGTTTTTATGTCAAGATTGTGCCTTCCCATAAAGTGCCTGAGCAGTAAGTTATTGAGTGTTTAAACTCCCCGTGGGACAGTAGTCTTTGTGCTGCAGTCGGAGGCATGTGGTTTCGTTTCGAAGCAGTCCGTAGCTGTCTCCTAAAGCCTGTCCGTATTTAAAACCGTGAGCTGCGATGTGTTCGAGGTATAAAAGACAATGTTGTACAGAAGTAACTTCCTGTTTCTGATGATGACTGTTTTGGAGTGAATATAAAATAAATGGTTCCCCTGAGTGTGAATTTGTCTTTCCAAAGTATTGTGTTCATAATTGCAAAACATGTATTAATGCATATGAACTGTAACAGAGAAGACTGACGTGTGTTCATTGTAATTAAATATAATCCAGGTAATACATTGTTGGATTGTATTTTAAGAACAGAAAAATGATTTGAAAATGCAATCCTGATGTGCACAAAAAAGTATGTTCCATTCTTTTCCCAAGTTATAACCTTTA
>JAVQKD010295553.1:0-13984 GCA_036025635.1 Philypnodon grandiceps
TGTTTACTGCTCTTTAAAACCAGTCAATATTATTATTTTAGGATATTTTTGGTAAATATGGTGATAATTATAAAAAGAGTATTGACATTTTTCCAGTAATATATAAGATATGTTTGTGTGAACACCTACATCTGATTTCAAAGTCTTGCCCTTGAGCCTAGCGCCTGGTCAGATAAGGTTTTACATTAGAAGAGACTCACAGCTGGAGGGAGTTGGATGTTTATGGAGCAAAGGTGAGGCTTACAGACACACAACACTTACAGAGGCAGTAATGCACTATCGGGCCGATCCTGACTGCACCCAGCTTCATCTGGTGCGTAGGCTGATGTTCAAACCTTTGCACCATCAAGTGTTTTTTTATTTCATACATTTCTCTATTAAAATCACTCATGCACTGTGTATTCCCACCATTATACAAAATGCAGGGCTTTTGGTGCCTATTCCCAGGCCTATATACAGTATATCCTATAACATGCCAGGATTATAGCCAATATAAATGGAAGGTCTAATGCGACATGGTTTGGTATGATATTTTCCACTGGATCCAAAATGTGCTGATTTGTCTCTTTTTGTTGTTACATTTACTCATTGCTTATGCTTTATGGCCGATTTACAAACTACAACCTCCATTTACCTGACCCTATTATACAAAATGCGGGGGCTTGGGTTATTACAACGGCACTCATTACCAGCTATATATATCTAATAACGCCAGGATCACAGCCACTTATACGGTATGGCATAGTATATGGTACATCACCATATAGTTTAAAGATGTTAAAAGTGCTGTCCAAACGGTTCCTAAAATTGCAGGTGACATCACAACATTCTATAGCCATATACATTTTGATGGGAGATGGGGGGCAGGAAATTGACTGTTGTTAATCTGCAGATTTTTTCATATTTTAGAAATCTGTAGGAAAATACACCTTTAAGTAATCCCTTCCATCCCTTGACATATAACAATAGGCAAGTGAATATGTTGTTAGGGTATTTTTTTGGTCATCTTTAAATCCTCCAGAGTGTAGAGATAGTCCAGGTCAGATAGAGTGGAGCCTGTGCCATGTCTGCCAACAGCTCCATAGACTAAACAAACTGACCTGTGGGCTCTCCCATGACAGCCTGTTTGCATGTTCACAACAGACAACCAAGAGACCATTCTCATAGTGAACTAGTTTGAATTAACGGAAGTTCACGTATGGCTGACAGCCTTTAGCATATATTTTACGGTAAACTTTTCTTAATGTGTTTTGTTACACTTTGACGAGTCCTTATCCTTCCCAATACTGCCTTAGTTGATTAATCGTTCTGCTGGGCATAACTTTAGTCTGTGTCTTTGTTCAACTACAGCCACAAGTACAAGCGTATAATTTGGACATTCAATTCCATTTGTAAAGTTTATTGGAGTATCATAACGGTAGTTTAGCATTGTCACAATAAGTAAAACATTCTAACTAAGAGTATGTGGGTAATGTGAAGACCTGGTTTAGTTGTGGTTAAGTTCTGGTCTAAAACAACATTAGTCATGGTTTCGACCTAGTTTACTCCTTGCGTAGACCTGGTTTGGTTCTGGTTTGGGTTTAGCCTCATTTCATGATTTTGACCTAACTAATTTAGTTGTTTAGTCCTGGTTTCTCTTGATAAAATGGTACTTAAAAAGCCAAATATTTTCTGAAGTGGTACTTGGAGTGAAAGTACATTTGATTTATGCTGTATGTTTGATTTATGGTTTAACCGTCCCCCGTCTCTTTTCCCTGGGGGTCCTCTTGATGGGGGTTGGGGTAGGTGTTTCTATAGTATACTGTAAACTGAAGCAGTGTTTGTGTTGTGCCTCAGTTTTGCATTTGAAAACCCCTTCTGTGCCCTCAGTGGGATCCTTGATTAATGAAGATATAACTAGAAAGACCTGGGGACAAGGCATTTCCATAGGCACCAACACACACACACAAACACACATTGTATAGACACTTACTTCCATAGACTTTCTTTAGATTTCCCCCGTTTCCCAGACAAGCCGAGATAAACGCTGCATATCAAAGGCATGTCACGAGTCCCGCTGGGCCACATCCACAACACATTATAGTCCCAGCCACTACACTGATCAATTATGCATGTAGCTAGCAAACACTAAGGAAACCAGAGGGAATGGAGTCTAGTGTTTTTAGCTCCCATTATGTGTACGATTAAAATGATTCGCATCTCCAAGCTTTACTAGTAATTCATTTTGCATGTTTGGTAATGGTCTGATCATTTCCATATAGTGTACTGGCTGTGATCCTGGGCGTATTATTGGGTACATAAGTCTGGGAATTAGAGCCTAGCATACAACTAAATCCCCCGCATTCTGTATAATGGGGTCAGGCAATAGGAGGTGGCACAGTGCAAATCGGCCATCAAATCATAAGTGTTGAGTTGATGTGCATTTATGTAGAGAGAAAAAATATTTAAATTCAGAGAAATTGTGAGCTGGTTGGACAAATGGTCTACATGCAAATACTAAACATTGCAGATAATCTTCTGAAAGCTAAAACTATGTAGTATTTAGAACTGTGCTTTTTCCTTCATTATTCCATACTCTTGTCCTAATTAGTTTTGTAAGAAGACTAGCCAGGGCTGAAATAGCTACGATTGCGGCTTTAGTATTTACTTGTTTTGTATACCAACTGCCAATCGGTGCATCCTTTTAGCCAATTCATATATTACAAAAGCCTAGAGGAGACTGGTTTTTCATTGTTTAAAAGATCCTTTCCTGGTACAATACCGTATTAAGTTCCTTCAAAAATACAAAAAAGTGGGATATCTGGTGAAGCCAACCTGTGACCTCGGCCTGTGAGATTTTTTACTGTTGGATCTCGCTCAAAAAACTGGAGAAAAAAAAGGAGAGAAAAAAACCTGTTCAGTAGAGCAAAAAAAGAAAAACGTAATGACTTTGGCATTCTTCCAGTGCTCTGCTGCGCTGTTATGGAGCTGTGATACTGGCACTGACCTGATGGTGACATACCAGAGGGCCCCACGGCTCAGCCCCTCCCACCTCCCAAAGGGGCCCCGTCCAGCAATTTACAAGAGGCAGCAGCCAATACTGGACTAGACATGGGCCGTTGTGAATAAAGAAGAAACACAGTCTCTCCCACACACAGGACAAGACTGAATGTTCGCAAACGACAAGCAGTGTGCCGATGCATTTGTGATTATGTCTTAGTCAAGTCTTTCCAAAATGCTTTAAAAATATGATCAGATGTAGTTACTAAAGCTTGATAAGGAAAAAGCCATGCAAAGAGAAACACTTTTTTAACATGGTAGCAAGCAACTCTTTTGCCTCATAATATTGAATAGTCAATAATTGTTTATTTAAAGCATTTTTTATTTATTTTAGAATATTTTTGCTTAGAACTCGAACTTTTAAATTGTATCATGAGCGCAATTTCCTCTGTGGCCTAGACACTCGCTAGGAACAGTCACCCACACATTAACTTCCATGTAGACGTTGACTGAGTGTTTTCATAGACAAGCTGTGTATTGAACATAAGTGGATAATTGTTCTATGGTAAATGTAGAGTTATTTGTATGGGTGTCTAAGGGCCAAAAGAGCAAAACGACCACTTTCTATGTTAGACTAATGCTGACATCTGATTGGTCAATGTGGAGGGCTGATCCTGAGCTGGATGTGTGTGGTTGAGATGAGGACTCACACAAAGTTAATTTTCAACTGAAGGAAATACTAGCTCTGAGGCCCCCCCCTGTAAATAAAAAAACTCTCCTGGTGGTGAAAGACTGGTTTGTGAAGGGAGGGGTTATGACGAATAGGGTCAGAGTAATATGCAATAACTATGCTGGATATTGCCATATCACTGATTTATAGCACTGATAGCAGAAAGCCTACAATTCAATAACAAAACTTATTTAAGCCCAAGGATAAACTCCAACCACAACTAAACTAGGACTTTGCCAGATCTAAACCAGGATTGAACCAGGAGCGAAACCAGGTTAAAAAGGTGCTAAACCAGGACTAACCCAGAACCCAACTAGGACTAAACCAGGATTCAACCCCAATTTAACCAGAACTAAACCAGGACTACACTGAGGACTAAATAAAGACTAGATTAATTTCCTTTTTTTGGTAGGACATATACTTTTATATGTTTCTGTAAGACTGAAGACCAATAGATTATTGCTGTACATTTAGTTCCATTTTCTCATATTACAAAAATTATAAATGTACTATGTATTTTGAAACATCTGCCCCTGGCCTGTCATCAGCTCCTCTCTGTCATAGTCGTCTCCTGTTCCTCCTCCTCCTCTTGCTCCAGGCCTGAGGGAGGTATGCACAGTGACCACACTTCACCCCAGTCTGTCTAGCCCTGTACTTTTCTATGTCTGGCCACCCGTCTATCTGCAAAACTCAAAAATAATCATTAAGGCAAAACAAGCCGACGTTAGGCCAGGAGAGAGAAAGGCAAACATGTTCGGACAGAGGAAGAAAAAGTGAAAAAAGGTTTCTGTAAAGGCTAGTCCCGCTGCAAGTTTTTATACAAAAATATCCTGTTGTGAGTGTGACATGCTAAAACTTAAATTCATAAAAGGTTGGAGGTTACCATGGTGTGTTTGTTAGCCATAGGTGAGGTATGGCTGTCACATTTCTGTCAGTCTGCCCCAAGGCAACTGTGGCTAAAGATAACTTATCATTACCTGCCTGTGCAGTTAATGAATAATGGACTCAGTTGTAACATGTCTTCAAAGTCGCTATACATGTCTAAACCATTATTAATACTGTACGCTAAAACTCTTATTAGCATTCAGCGTGTCATTTTTCAAAAAGCTAATATTCGATCTGATTTGCTAATTGCTACTATTTGAGTTAGCCTCTGGATAGAAGGTCAATATTTCTTCAATTAAATATTAAGGCACTTGAACTATTAAACTATTTTCACTTTTTGATCATAAAATGAAATTACAAGAACTACAAAATTGCATTGTATTAAGATGTGTTTCTGAATGTTGACTTGCCAGGCCAAGAAGAATGCATTTGTCATATGTTATGGTCCATAACTAAAAAAAAGGTCTCAACTTGCCCCAAAACAGATACCTGGTTCACTTAACAAGGTGATTAGTGGCTCTAAAAAAGCCCAAAACCTGACCAAAAACAGCCCTAAATAAATTGGGTATGTATTGGTCAGCCTTAGTTTGGGTAAAAAAATAAATGTAACAAAAAACTAATATATCTATATATCTATATCTATATATATATAGGCCACCACTAAGTCTAGCTCTGTTTTTCTTCTCTTCACTTGTTCTGTTTGTGCCACATCCATCAAACGGTGTGAGACTGGATCAATGTGTGCTGGCCCTGCTTACAAGAGCTCTCAATGCTTACGTAACCATCGACTTATCGGCTAACTCAGACGCTTATTGCGTTACTGTCCGCTGATTGGGTCCTCGGGGTATATATTGACTGTTTACAGACACCACATAGAATGGACTGTCTGGAGCTAGGGATGAAATAGGGGATGGTAGGGTTAGCTGGAGTCTAGGGGTGAAAAATGGTGAACATACAAGCTTAGATTTGTAGAGCTTTCACATTGACATCAACAGGGGGTCTTCTAGTTCAAGGGTAAATGCTCTATCTAAAACAGCCTTAACATGCCACGATGGTAAAGAATGCTTGAAGCTAAAACTAGTTTTATTTCATTTACTGACTAAAGTTAGTTAAAGTCCTCTGTCCAATAGGCCTACATCACAATGGCTTTTCTGACTCCAGTTAGCAATTAGCATCTATGGCACTATCTCGCAATGTTTTAAAAAATGGTCACAAATTTATCTTAACCAATCAAACTCCAATCAATATTTTCTATCTAACAAATGAAACGGTAAGCCTTACTGACCACAATCCAGCTAACCCTAGCACATGACATCTCATTAGGCCAAAACCATATATTCTGACATGTCCAGCCCTAATAGGAACACATAATGACTAAGTGACTGTAGCTGGTCAATGCAGTCATTATCCCTGCTGCCAAAACCCAATTAGTCCAGAGTCCAGTGACTGACAGACGGTTTGGTGTAGCAGACACGAGCAGACAGGAGTATGGCTGTAAGTGGTAATGATTAAGTCACCGGTTTCCAAATGCAGCCACCGGATGAAGCTGGGCTGCAGCTGGTGTCTGTGGTGTAGACACTGTGTCGCACTTCTCTGAATGTGGGACAACAGAAAGACTCACAAGGCAGATAAGGAGAGAGAGATTCAACCAAACATATAACTGTAAAAGCTGTAGCATGTAGCACACAGGCTTGTTAATAAAAGTTAGGGAAGTTATACATTTTATTTTCCAGATATTTCAACTGAAAGTCAAAAATTCCTTACCTTTATGTGACCCATCTATATTAAAGTATGATTTGGTACAGCATCTTTTTTATGGATAATTTGACAGATTTTCACACCAGATGCCCTTCCCAATGCTATTCTTCCTATTTATCCAGGCTTGGGAGTGACATTTAGATGGTTTTGGTTGGGAAGAAATATGTAAAATCATTCCAGGAAAAAAATGATAAAATCAGATAAGACACCTCAAACATTCAAACATATGACCGTACACAAGTCTCATGTCCTTTTTCTGAATATTGCATCATAATGGCTGGGTTTTTCCCTTGGAGCATTTGTGTAACAACGTTTTGGTACAATTTGTCTTGTGAAACCCCACCACACACAAACAAAAATGTCCCTCCAGCATCGAGACTGTTATTTCACAATTTATAAGTCATCGGCTGAAAGGGATCTCTGTTTCTTTCTCTGCCATCCAGAAAAACCCAATAAAATGACACTTAACTTTGAACATAGGCCCAACAGCTGACAATTAAAATGAACTAATGTCTGTTGAACCAGGGGCGTACGGTTGTGATTAGTGTTACGTTTATAGTCTTGGTTAAGATCTTTGTTAGCACTGGTTTAGATTTTGTTTAGTTTAAGTCTATTAACTCTGTCTGGAAAAGACGTCTTCACAGCAGGGATAAGTACAAACTCAAAGCATGGCCCCTCTAAGCCAAACATAGAACAGGATATAGCAGTAGTATACCATCGAAAAAAAACAAAAAAAAAACAAGGTCCACAAAATCTATATGGTGCGGTCCCGGAGAACGGCAAATAAATAAAGTCTTGTAAGTTGTAAGCTGTAAAATGATAAGTGTTACTATTTAGGATTGTAGGGTTTTTAGGAAAGGCAGTCCAGTACAGCAATGGTTGTCAACTGGTGGGTCATGGCCAAAATGGCTTGTGGGATAGAGAGGTTGAGGAAAGTTTTGATGTTCAGGTTATTTTAATTTTTGAAACTGTGACATTTTAAACTTGAGCCGCCATTAAAAAAAAATCACTTGTGTGTGTCAAAACCAAACTGAGGCCCCGAGGCAGACTGACAAAGAGACATGGCAGCCATACCACACCAATACCAAACTCTATCACTAAAACATTCAAACAAAATTGCTCAAGGGCAAGCATGGAAGTATGAACTTGGTTGAACCACCAACTTTCCTGTTTGTGGACCATCTGCTCAATGCTGCAACTTTAAGAAAATAAAAAATAAGGTCTGTGTTTGAAATTCTTATGTTAGACAATTATTAGAGATTAAGTTGAACATATGTCAAAAAATTATATTAATTCGGAGTTAAATAAAAAGTATGCACCCAAATCTTCCAATGATTTCCACTTTTGGCATTTCACATCACTTAGTTACATAGTGTTTCGTTGAATGTGTCTTGTGGAAACACTGAGTCACAAACAAAGGCAGACGCTGGAGGATGTTTGAGTGAGAGACATGTCCGTCTGCTGCACTTCCTCTTTTGGACACGCGCACACACACACACACACACACATTTGGGAGTCGGCGTGTTCCCCCGGTCATTGGCCTTTCACAGGCCCTGCCGCTTTTAGAGATGCCATACAATCACCCTCTTCCTCTGAATGTTAGGCAATGCACTTTCCAGGAACCCAGCCCACATAACAGCAAAGACATAACGATGAGTGAAAACTTCCACTAGACATCGGTCGTTACAGTGAAAGGCTAAAAATGACAGAAGATTGTGATAATAGTCAGTGGTTTGGTATGTAGCAATATTATTTATAACAAAAAAACATAATAAAAAAGTGCTAAAGACAAGTTCACTTCCCCTTTATATACCCTTGGTGGTGGTAAGCTACCTCTGAAGCCACAGTTGCCCCAGGGCAGACAGACAGAGACTTGGCAGCCATACCTCGTCAACAGCCTTGCCGACAAAAGGTGGCTAAAGTGCCTAGCCCAAGGACACATCAACAGTATATACATGATAGAGATTGACTAACCAACTCCAACCATGGCCTACTACTATTGCGTAATAAAAAAGATGGTGAGTATCTTGCCCAAGAACACAACGGCAGTATGAACTGAGTGGGGAATTGAATCGACAACCTTGTTTTTAACGGGAAACCTGTTATTGTAAAGCATTGCATTATGAATAAAGCTTTTAAAACATGGCATTTGAAATAGTGGTGTGGTGCAAGACATAATGAACAGATGTGTCTACAAGCTTTACTTCACACGTACACAGGGAGAAAAGCTCCAGACAAGTTTAGTGTTTCAAGTGTGTGTCTACTGTACATGTGTTGTGCGCCTGTGTGTATGTGTGCATCGCTGGTTTTGGATGTCTGACACTTTGAGCATTTCCTCTGCGGTATTGAACGGTCTATACTTTTGAGAAAGAATGTCGATCTCGTTCCAAGATTCGAGACGGCGAGACAGGAATGTGGTTAGGACGCCAGACGAAAAGACAGACAATTATTTCCGTCATGTTTGCTTCAAAATGTACCAAAACAGAAATACATATCCTTATCCGACATACAATAATGCTGAAAATGAGAGATGGTTGTTTTGGAAAGTTATTAAATTAGCGGGAGTTAGCAAAATGGGCTACACCGTTAGACCAACATAATGTTTTTTAGATTATTTTGACTATATTTTATGTCTGAGTATTTTAAGTCTATGTTAATTGTATGAAAAATCTTTAAAAACATAAGTGGGTCAAAGCTGCCCTGGGACAGACTGACTGAGCCTTACCACAGACTCTCCAATCACTTTTTCCATTATGTTTGTTTCTTAATATTGCCGAAACAGAAATAAATCTCCCCTTATCTGGCTCAAAAATGTGATACGCTTGTATGACAAAAGCCGTAGAAACGGTCAACAAATGGTAAATTGCGGTCTACCGGTAGACAAAAAAGCGTCATTTGCCAGAACACCACACAATTGGGTCACTGTGGTCAGAGCGAGGTCATGAGACGTAAACCAGTCAATAGCACAGGGTCAATCTAGAGCTTTACACTCCCTATTCAACAGTATGGGGGCTGTATTTTACACTTGTAGTAAAAAAGTATTATTGCGAATCCAAACTGTATCAAGAATCCAATAGATGTACATAAGCCAAGATCAAAAGTATGACTATGAAAGAATATTTTTCAGTTAAGCAAACAAAGCCGGGAGCTATGGTGGCGTGACATGTGTCCAAAATGAATCAAAATGAGTAAACAATCATGTTTGAGTTTTGTAATTACAAGAGTTTTCCAATGTCAGAGGTCAAACAAGTCGCTGCCAGAACATGAACCAGGAGCTAAAGCTGCCTTTTGTTTTGTCCAGTGACTTTCAGTGACCTCCACGTGACCCCAGCACAAACCATGCACTTCCTGATCCCAGCTGCTCCGAGCTCATCCGACCTGGACACATGTCACCGCCTGTTAGGCCTCTACTGCTACTTTACACACGAGCTATATACGAGCTACATATAGCGGTCAACTACAGTTTAAGAAAAGAGTGCAAAGCGCTGAGCAGACAAACAGACTGTAGCGTCTAAAGATACGAGGTCAGAGGCAGGGGCCGGAAAACATTATTTAACTCAAGGAAGCATACATTATATAGAACCATATAGAACAATGGCAATGTATGTGTGAGATTACAACAGAGACACGGGGCCATAGAAGTGTACTGCTCTTACTTTGTCTATGGAGCGCTTGAGCGGATAGTGGAACTTCTCCTTGACCTCCTCCAGGCGCTGCTTTAGTTTGCCCTCCTCAGAGGAGCCCTGGTACTTCCGGGCTAGCTGCAGGTAACAGGGCCACTTGGCCGAGTCGAAGCCCCAGTGGCACGTCCTCTTGTCGGGCGACTTGTGTGAATGCATGACGAACTTCTGAGGAGAGAACAGCAGCTGGCACTCCACACACTGAATACAGGGCGCTTCGGGCTGAGTGTAGAACTGTGGCACGAACAGACCCTGGCACTTGCCCAGACACTGGTGCTCCACCTGGAAACTACTGTCGCTCTCCTTAAGCAGGGCCTGAGCAGACAGCTTCCCGCTGGGGTCCGACGGCAGCACGGCTCCCGGGCGAAGCAGCGCGTTACACAGTCGCTGGGCATCGGTCAGGGTGATGAGGCCACAGGACGGAGCGTTGAAGGGCAGGATGCCCAGCACCTTGAGTATGTGAAGCTGCTCTGCATCACAGCGGGAGCAGTAAACGTAGAGCTCGTCACACACGGTGTTGATCTGTTGAAGAGAGAAGTCACGCAGCACCGAGTTTAGAACCTGCGGCAGACACAGTCGCTTCTCTCCTCCGACCACAAAACACGAGATGGACTCTCCCTCCAGCAGTGAGTGGGTCAGCTCTGTGGAGCTGTCACAGGGTACCAACAGAGGGCCTCCACCCAGCACAGGGGGCGAGGGAAGAGGGGGCAAGCCCTCGGGTGAGTGCTCGTGTCCAGTACGAGCGGAGAAGGCGGCGGGGCCTCCCAGAGAGCTCTGACTGCTCAGAGTGAACTGGGCCAGAGTGTGCTTCAGCCCGGGGCTGAGGTCCAGGGCTTTAGCGGCTCCCACCACATGCAGCTCAGCCCGACCTTCCAGGTCTAACTCTGTGTCGGGGTGTATCTCTATGTGCTCCCGCTTCACTTTGAGAGGTTTGTGGAGAGAATCCATGCTGCGTCTCTTCAGGTTCATCTCGGCCATCACTCTTTTCTTTATGGGAGCGTCCTCCAGTCGCTCTCTGTACAGACGCTTCAGGTTCCCCTTGAATGAGCTCAGGTCTTTGAAAGCGGTCTTCAAACTGGTCTGTGTGCTGGCCATATCTATCACCGGTCACTGATTAGTTTAGTTTATATTCCTCTGAATGTGTTCAACTCCTCAAGTCCTTTCACATGACACACATCTTACACACGTGCATTGTGCTGCTGCAGTTTTAATGTTCAGATCCACTTCCTGAAAATCAAAAACAGCAAATTATAAAAATAGAAACCAAGACATTGACTACAGTGAATCCTGTACTAAACTAAATGGTCTGTAAAGACTTATGTCACCTATCATCACCTGCTGTTTAAACCAAATGGCCATTACCATAGTTCACACAAACGCTGCCTTTTTCAGACCTTGTCAATGAACCCAGGGGTGCATTTGCCTTTTCACTGGAGCTTTGGAAGCAAACTTTCCAGCACAGAGTGAGAATTTTAACAAGTGAAACCAGGTGAGCAGACTTGAAATTCCTCACACCAGCTCTGCCCCTCTCTGTTCCATGACATTGTTAATCCTAAAGCGCTGATACACAATGGTCAAAAACACGACACTTTGCAAATGAAAGTGCCCTTCCCAAACCATATTGTGCCTTCCCCTTAGGTCTGCTTACCCCACGCTGACCCCATCAGCTCCGTCAAAAACAATTGATGAAAGCCTTAACAGCGGTCGTCCCCTGCGCTCAGCATGACCCTCTGCATTGTGGAAGGCGGCGTGTTCCCATTTTCTACTCTTTACTGCGGCTATAGACAGTGGAGCCAAGCAATGTAAACAACACCTAATTGCCTTCCCCCAAATTAAGCCTATAATGTGTCTGATAATGGCTGCTACTGCAATATGACAGAGGCTACGCCGACGTTACGCGCACTCAACATCCGAAACCTCTGAAATAATCTCTGGATCGATTCGTGCCAAAAGAAACTCGCTTGCTTTATATTTGGTGCAGTGAGCGCGCATTTTGGAGTGTCTGCCCTGCCGTAAACTAGGCGCACTGCAAGCAAGCGAATACATGGATGTTTGTAAGTATGTAGGCGTAATAAATTCGCCATAGGTTGATGCGAAAGGCAGTGGCCAAACAATTATAGCAACCGACCAATGAATGTGCGCCTCTGCGAAAATCTCCATATGCGTGGCTCTATAAAGCCTCTTTTATCCTAACATTAGGCGCAACGACTTCAAGGTTGGTGTCTTGATCTGAATATATGGCGATTTGTGGCGATATTTTAAAGAATGTTTTCAAGTGACACTCTTTTTGGTGCAAGGACACGGCGGTGTGGATGTCCTAGCCGCGCCGCCCGCCCCTCCTTATTCTAGTCTGCAAACTGTAGTAGTCCTCTGTTCCTCCTCGCCAAGACGGCAATGGTATGCAGACACTAGCTGGTAATGACATTCACTGTAGACACACTTACTGTACAGTCTAGTCTGGGGAAAGCACAGCGGTCAAGTTACGACATCGCTTCAGAGGACAAAATACTGCGCGTAAAAAGGCATATGGGGGTTTCAAAAGTCATCGTATCAAAAGCGTACAGATGTGGTCCAGCGCGCATAGGTCCACTCTCGGCCAAAATGACTCTTCAACTCAACATTAGAGCACATTTACGGATCAAATTATCGTAAAATACATTCAACATTGGCTCGTTTTGGTCAGATATACGCGTGAATTTGACAGAAAATCCCTGAAATGTGAGCTTTTCTGCATTTGAACGATAATAATTGCCCAGCTATGTCTCATTTCGCCCAAAAATACCACAACTTGACACCACAACACATATACATAAACAACAATCTGAACATATGACATAACCCACAGACAGTATGGTAGATAAACTCGTGTATTTACTACAGTGTGGGTGAATGATTGCCGTACTACTGTCCCAGAAGCGTAGAAGACCCCGGTATAATCGGATATAAAGCAGTCAGAAAGCCGTAGTAACCAATAAAGCAACGCTTTTTTAGACTGTGATTGTTTGTCCAAGCGTGGTCGTAGGAGATTTAAAGACATACTAGCGAAAACGTGAAAGAAACACACGTAAATCAATTCCTGTAGTGGCCGGGGGTTGTCCCGTATAGGTTAAATTGATGCGGGGCTAACATGCTAACACCAGACATGCTAAAAGGCTAAAGCTAAATCCGTGTTAGCCACTGACTGCAGACCCCCTTTTTTTTTTCTTTTTTTTTTGTACACAAAACAAGGCAATCCAAAGACTAAATAATACATGGCTACGCGAAAAAAACGTGATATTAAGAGCTAATTTCAAATGACAATCCCCCAAAACGCTGGATTACATTTTAAATAAACACTTGCCTTGTAAATGTAGCCGAATGCGCGTGCGGATAGTACGTCCTCTCTGCTCCGTGGTCTACTGAACACTGGTGTCTGGAAAAGCCGAGTCCCACAGCGTCACACCGCACACGGGCAGGAGGAGGAGACGTCACCCGGCTGACGGAAACTATGCGGGGGCGTCTCTCCTCTGTGTCCGTCTGGCTGTGCGTCTGGGTTGGGTTGTCTGTCTGTCTGGCACCGAGTCTTGGGAGATTTGTTTCCGACTGACTTCACTGCCGCTGTGCGTAAAAGGCAAAATAAAAGCTCAGTAGCGGCGGTGCGCGCAGAGGAGATATGTGCGTGACTGCTGTGGCGAAGGCTGGAGTTAATACGACACTAGAGGAAGGAAACGGCTATAACTGAGTGAAACCGAGACTAAGGGCTGAAGAAATGGCTGAAATTATGAGAAAAAACAGTTAGTTGCCGGGGCAAATGACTCAATAGAGACTATCAGAAGTAAAACCAAGGCTGTCTAAACTATGAATGTGTAAACCAAAACATGTTTAAAGAGTAGCCAGATTCTCTTAAACATATTTGAGCAGATTTTGCTGGAAAAATGTACTTTTATGAAACAGAAAAACAGCTTTGAACTCT